>JAJOZX010000706.1:522500-572500 GCA_023014485.1 Bathynomus jamesi | reverse complement strand
AAATCATATGATATTGGATTGAGAGGGCGCGATCGACAGAGTTTGTCTATTTGCACTAATTTATATTGATATATTTATGCTTTTAAAGTTCGACAAAATTAATGGTCAGGCAAAGCCTACCCTGCCTACCCTATAAAAACGCCTCTGATTATATACACCTTTGGTAACCTTTAGTTTGCTTCCGCCTGAATTTTTCATTCTGACGAAGGTCAAGCTTTTCACTCCACCTTAGACCTACAGTTTAAAGTGGAATTCGAACCACGCCCCACCAAGCAGCCCAGCGTCTTAACTACGAGGCTACCCAGGGTACTCATTTATCTACCAACCACTGGTTCTTTATTGAGTGGAAGGATGAACAGCTGGATTTTGCTGCGCGCCGCCTGCCGCCACCGGGTCTGGATCCCGGAACCGATGGATTTGTAGTTAGCGACGCTAACCATTACACCACCGAGGTGCTATACAGGGTGTTTCAGGAGGAAAGGTCAATACTTCGGGAGGTGATAGTATCGGTCATTGTGAGAAAAAAGTTCATATGAACATGTGTCTAATTCTGAATGGTTACGGAGATAGAGCTGTTTGAATCTACAAATACAAAAGCATTGTTAATGGTAATCAAGAAAGAGAAACCAATTACTGTTTCAAACATTTAATGTTTAAACATTGGCATTTTGAATGGTATCACATACAGAAATGATATTTATTACAGTTTACAATACGTTTTCGAAAATCCCACCGTCAACCTCAATGCACTTTACAACTCGTGTGCGAAGATGGCGTGTTGTTCGTCTGAGTTGATCTTGACGTTCCTTTATGCGGGCAGCAGCATCCAAAATGCGCGCGAGCAATTCGTCTCGTGTATCCACGTTTTTTTTGTAAACTTGACTTTTCATCCATCCCCACAAACAATAACACTGCCCAACACCAATTTTGCTGATTTAATTCTAACATCTGTTTTTAGGTAACTTTGGTGTGCTGATTTAAAAAATCACCTTAGTTTTTGCCTATCACGTCAGGTTTTCGAGCAATCAAATACGGAGATATCGCATTTTGGCAGGGTTATGCCCAATGTTTTTTCTTTTCAAAAAATAAGTTTTTACATACTCAGAATCAGCATGGAAAAGTAAACAATTGTGTAGGGAGTGAACTTTAATATACAATGGTAATATTGACACATAAAGTGATTAAAAGTGTTTAAATAAGCAAAAAATGAATCCATGATCATGACGTCACGCTCACACCTGGGGAAATCACAGATACCCAAGATTTTAATATGTTGTACATGACCTTTAGATTTAATGCACAGATTTGCGTATTCCACAGATAAAATTTTAACAGCAAAACAGCTGTTAACAGATCTCAAAAATCATCAATTTTGATAAGTGCCCTTCATGGATCACCCAAAATAGGCATATTGCATTGCACATTGCACGAAAACCTGATGTGATGGACAAAACCTAAGGTGATTTTTGAAATCAGCACATCAATATTATCCAGAAACAGGTCTTAGAATTAAATCACCAGCAAAAATGTTTTTTTTTGTTGGGCAGTGTAATCTAACGGAGAGAGGTCTGGAGACTTGGTGGCCATTGAATGGGACCACCGCGGCCGATCCATCGACCAGGGAAAGTTTGATTTAGGTATTGCATCACCAGACGGGTAGAATGTGGAGGAGCTCCGTCATGCTGAAAGTACATACCAGCGCGTGTAGCCAAAGGAACATCCTCCAATAGTCCTGGCAATTCATTTTGCAGAAATACTAGGTAACTTTGTCCTGTAAGACGATTCTCTAAAGTAACAGGGCCAATCAGCTGATCATCGATGATACCGCACCACATATTGGCAGAGAAGCGATGTTGAAAATTTGTTTCCACAGTGGCATTTGGATTTTCGTCTGACCACCGATGAGAGTTACGAGTGTTGTTGATACCGTCACGGGTGAAAGTAGCTTCATCGGTGAACAGTATTAATCGAAGCAATCAGCGATTAGCATTTACCCAATGACAAAATTCCAGTCGCATGGCAGCGTCTCCTGGTTGAAGGTGTTGTACACGCTGTACATGATATGGATGCAAGCCTTCCTCACGTAATGTTCGCCATACTCTCGTGTGTGGTACACCGAGACGTGTAGAAATTCTTCGTGAGCTAGTAGTAGGACTACGCTCTACCAACTGAAGAATGTTTTCCACTTCATCCACATCTTGGTGACCTTCACGTTCAGATGAAACATGAGCGCTGGGAAGTGTACCAATCTCACGCAATGTGTTGAAAACCCTGGTAAATACTCTTCGATCCGGAATTCTGCGGTTCGGAAACCGTCGACGGTATTCTGCAACAGAAGCTGTTGCACTTCTATCGCAAAAACCGTAGACATACACCATATCTGCATATTCGGCATGCGTGAAGGTGTGTGGCATTTTTAACACTGCTTCAAACACCAAACAATGTCACTCACAACAGTCAGCTGTCGATTGGCTTATGTTACATGCTTACATTACAGCTTACATGGTTCAAGGTTATAGGGGAAGGAAGGGGGAGGAAGAGCTGCGCGCGCATCAGATTCAAACAGCTCTATCTCCGTAACCATTCAGAATTAGACACATGTTCATATGAACTTTTTTTCTCACAATGACCGATACTATCACCTCTCGAAGTATTGACCTTTCCTCCTGAAACACCCTGTATATATATATATATATATATATATATATATATATATATATATATATACACACACAGGGGCTATAGTGGCTTATAATTTTGGGTTGGTCACATTTTCACTGGGTATTAAATCAGTGAGGAGGACCAGAAACTAGCATAGTGGATCAGACGAAGCTAATGCGGTCCATTCGCTAACTCCTTGATTATTGCTATTATTACTAGCACCATCGGAATTCGAACTCCCGACCTCACTGTTTTTACTTCGCTTTGTTTTATAGTATCTTTAGTTTGAGGATTAGGTAGGAGACAGATTTGGAAGTAAAGACGAAGAACCATATTTGAAATGAATATTTAACTTTCAATAAATTTTTATGTATATACGAAGATGGAACACTTATATACAGTGTATATATATATATATATATATATATATATATATATATATATATATATATATATACACACACACTCAGTGTTCCTGAGGATGTCATTAGACGAAAGCGCTTGAGCACCATTCTGTGTTTCCTTTCCTTCGTGGTTTTATTCACCATAAATATTTTTCACGTGTTACTTTCGTGAAATAATTTTCATATATATATATATATATATATATATATTTGCACTACATATTTTCAAAGAAATTAGAAATATGATATGACTTACGTATATAAGAAATAAGAAATTAGCTTACAGTGTACATATAGGGCCTATGTATGAAAGATAAGGGATAAAATATCATAAGAAAATAATACTCTTTATTTAATGTCAGAAAAGGTATTTAAAAAAAGAGTCCATCGATTCCTTAATAGTATCGTCATTATCCAAAACAATATATATATATATATATATAGTAAACCCTCGTGCAGCGCAAATTTGCTTATACACGGAAAAATAAATGCGAACAATTATTTGCCGAAAGCGGAAAATTTGATTGTACACGGTCCATCAAACACGTTCTAATACATACAGTAGTACTGTACGCGTGCCAATGTGCGCTCTAGTGTTTTCTCCTACACTCTCCAACACTCCGGCATCTCCCTCCCTCTCGCGTCACCCGTCGCATCACCCTTTGTCTCAGTCCCGCTACCGCGTTAAGTTCAGTGAAGTTGTGTTGGATTGCTTTTGTCGTATTTTGCCGTTGTTTTGCTATTACCCATAGACAGAAGTATGGCACCAAAACGTAAAGCATCTGCGAGTGATAGTGAAGAGAAGAAAAGTTGTAAGGTTATGACATTACCCGAAAAAATAAAGATACTAGATAAGTTGCGTGGTGGTATGAGCATAACATCACTTGGCCGCGAGTATCATGTGAATGAGTCTACCATACGCACCCATCCGAAAGAGTGAAGAAAAGCTGCATGCTATCTTCATTTAATATATTTTTATTTATCATATGTAAATATCATTATGTTTATGATTTTATTATGTTCTTATTTCATATACAATATAGGTAGGGAAATTAATTTGTCTGTGAATAAAAAATCTACGTAGCTAAGTATTAATGGGAGACTTTACGCGGCCGCGTCCACGTATCCCCATTTACTGTATTAAGTTTGTCCAACGCGGATTTACCTAACGCGCCGTTCTCGAGGAACCTAACCCCCGCGTTGGACGAGGGTTTACTGTATATGAAAATTATTTCACAAAAGTAACACGTGACTAATATTTATGATGAAAAATAACCACGAAGGAAAAAGGAAACGCAGAATGGTGCTCAAGCGCTTTCGTCTAATGACATCCTCAGGAACACTGAAATAAATAACAAGTTCGAGACTATACATAGGTCACCAAAAAAAAATAAAATAGAAAAATAAAAATTGTAGGAGCTGCATACAAATTTATAAGGAAAAGCTACCAGAGTTTTAGCACTTTGCCCCTCTTGTCTAAATCCGTTCTGAACGAATTCAAAACAACAGGATCAAGCGAAAAAAGGCCCTGGCTAATGTTAAAATTATTTGTAAGTTGAATAATGGCAGACTCAAGAATATTTCGATTAACAATGTTGCTTGAGTGAAACAAAATTGAAGCATTATTCCAATCAATACAGTGGGATAACTCTGACAAATGGATGAAAAGGGCACTGGACGAGTGTCCCGTTCTAACGGAATATTGATGCTGTTTTACACGCGTGTGCAAATCCTTTCCCGTCTGTCCAATGTAAAAGGAATCACATTGTTTACATCCAATTTTATAGATAATGCCTGAATTATTGGTAGGGCTATTTTTCACTATGATATTTTTCACAATATTGTCATATGAAAATACTAAATTAATATTCAAAAGTTTAAGTACATTAGCAATGTCTAAAA
Source organism: Bathynomus jamesi (assembly GCA_023014485.1). Taxonomy (NCBI): domain Eukaryota; kingdom Metazoa; phylum Arthropoda; class Malacostraca; order Isopoda; family Cirolanidae; genus Bathynomus; species Bathynomus jamesi. Next base: position 567,533 of record JAJOZX010000706.1, on the reverse strand, counting down.
AGCCTGGGAAAAATGGAAGTAATTACTAAAATATTCTTCGACAAAGTGCGAAGGTTATTATTCACACGATAGAAAGTTCGTTTTGCCTACGAATACTTTTACTCCGGACATGACACCCCGATCAAGAAAGCTATATTTTCTTCAATGCTTCTCCGTGCTCTCAGGATCGCCAGTCCGGAATACATGAATACCGAATTAGAAAAAATCAACAGTATTGGAAGTGATTTGTGTTACCCACCTGCTTTTTTGGAATCTCTTCTTAACAAGGCAAAACGAACTTTCTATCGTGTGAATAATAACCCTCGCACCTTCTCGAAGAATATTTTACTACTTCCATTTTTCCCAGGCTTTTTAGGTATTGCTAATGTACTTAAACTTTTGAATATTAACTAATGTAGTATTTTCATGTGACACAAGCAGAGCCTTCGGCTCCCTGCCCTACGGGCGGGGCTTGTGCTTCGCAAACTCGCCTATGGCGAGGGCACGTTAGGGTTACACATTTGGGGGGAGGTCATTCTCCCTCTCCCCCCAAAACCCCTCACCCTCCTTGGGGTGACTTGGGGGCTAACCCCATCCTCTTGTTGCATAACCCCCTCCCCCATAATTTTATCGTACAGGATGCTAGATGTGTGATTTTAATATGAAGAAAAGTTTGAATATTCAGGTAGAAACTAAACAAATCATAACATCTTCACAGAAAACTTCTGTCTAAGCTCTTTCTGATCAATTTTAAAATATGTATACTTATTTAACACGAACAAAAATAATGGCAGTAAATTTTAAGGGCTCGGAGGTTAAATTGCTTTATATTTCCATCTTCAAATGTTCGCGAAATCAAATTTTACATCGTGTTCATCCTTTACCTTCCTATCAGATATTTAAACTACGTTAAAAGCTTCCTTTATTTTGTTTGCGATCCGACGCTGACCGCAATATTTATAATTAAAAAATTAAACGAAATTGGATAAAAGTTGCCATAATTCAGTTTAACAGAAAATGTAAGGCAACAGAAAACGTCATTATTGAAGGATAACTTTATGAAAGATTTCAGCAAAGGATGAAATAAAAATTTGGCAATCATTCATAATTTTTATGAAGAGGACGAAGAGGTTATGTTGTTGTTGTACAGTATCTAAACCATCTTTCATAAGAGAAATAACCGTGGTTCTCGGTTCTTCTTGTTATTATAACATGCGTACACTGCAAAGTTGTTCCATTCAGAACACCTTTTCTAAAAATTTTATTGTTTCATTTGAAGCAATTATGGAACGATTTTTTAGTTAATCTAATTGTTTATCTTTCCTTTCTGGACCGATTTTAAGCCAATTTTATTTTTAATGCCGATGTAACTATTTATAAAATCAGTCCACATATTAAGATGTTCCAACGGCGGTTATGATTCGGTAGAACACATCCACCAAACTCTATATTGATATTTATACTGCGAGATAGCGCGGACAAAACAAGAATACTTTATTCTATACTAATTTTGGCGGAAATTCCTATTTATCGAAATATTTCTTTTCGAAATTATTAAATTTTGGCACCATTATTCACTAGTCAAACCTTTTCTTCGCGTGACGTGTGTAGTCATGTTATTATCATTAGCCAATCAACGACTGCCTCATTGTCACGTGATTCCCCACGCAAGACCGGCGGCTGAAATTTGAATTCAACAGTCGCTTTAGAATGGCTGGCTGTGGTGGGTGCTCTCAGGCCTACGTTAGGTTAGGTTACTTTTGCCGTGAATATTACTGACGGAAATAGTTTTTTCTGGTGTATTTCATGCTGTTTCAATTGATTCTGGTGATTCTGGCCTTTTTAGCTTACAATTTCCCTCTTCTTCAAAGCCCTTTGGGGGGGGGGGGAGTATCTCCATAACGGTGCATTTGTGCCGAAAATGAAGGTCAGATTCAACTGAAACAGCATAAAATACACCAGAAAAACCTATTTTCGTCACATGTTTGGGTGGATGTGTGCTACCGAATCTGGATCTTTTCCGTTTGACTGCCGCCATTGAAACATAATTAAACTCCAGCCTTCTTTAGTTAGCTTTATAAGGCTAACTAACAAAAATATCACGACCTAACCTAACCAATCGTCAAGGTCGTACAGTTGACCTAACGATTGGTTAGGTTAGGTCGTGATATTTTCGTTAGTTAGCCTTATAAGGCTAAGTAAAGAAGGCTGGGGGCACTCACCTCTTCTGTTTCAATGGCGGCAGTCAAACGGAAAAGATCCCCGAATCTTTACCCGAACGGCTTCTATGGTGGACCATTCGTTTTCCTAAGAAATTGTTCCATAATTGATTCACCAAATGGAACAATGTAATGATTGGTTTGTTTAACCTCCTTCGCAACATCTAAGGTCATGTGACTAAGGGGACTTACATACAGTTTTACGTGGGATCCGAACCACGGGTCGCTACATAGTCTGGACGCAGCGGACGGTCTCCCATCTAACTACTATCCGACCCAATGTCGCTTAACTTCGCTGATCAACGGGAAGCGGTGTTACGACATTGGCAACGACGCACTTCCACCTGCCTATAGAAGAGGTAGAGAGCCAAAATCAAGGTCCAAAGTTTCGAGATGCCTGGACACTCTGCGTTTGAAAGAGTGGAAGTCATAGACAGGGGGAAAGATGGATTGAGGAAGATTGTTCCAGAATTGACCGGTTGAGTAGATGAAAGATTGAAAATACCGATTAACCCTTGCGTTAAAGAGATATGTATTGTGCTGTAGTAAAAGTTTCACCGAAATCCCAAAAGGAGGATGACCGAGAGTCAGAGAGATATGCAAAAAGAATGCCAGTAGAGCATCCCTTGCGGAACCCATACTGACATCTAAAAGAAGAATGTGAGTAGAGAGGTGCTTAAGAATCCTCCTATTAAGGAGAGATTCAAAAACTTCGGAAAGGCAAGAAATCAAAGCAATTGGACGATAGTTGTATATTTTAATATTGGTATGTATTGAGAGGGTTGACAGCGGTTACCCTTCTTTGGGACAGGCTGAATGAAAGCGAATTTCCAACAGGAAAGAAAAGTACAAGATGAAGACAAAGACGAAAGACTTTCCCTCGGCAGGGTGTCAGCACAGAAGCACAGTTCTTGCGAACAACACGAGGGACACCATCAGGACCGTACGCCTTCCTAGAGTTGAGCCCAGACAGGGCAGAAAAAGCATTTTGATAAAGATTCTAATTTCAGACATAATTAAGTCAGGGGGAGGAGAAGATAGAGGAACAGCACCGGAATCGTCCAGAGTTGAGTTGGAGGGAAAGTTTGAGCGAAGAGTTCAATTTTATCAGAAGAAACGGCAACTGAGCCGTTGGAATGGAAAAAGAGGAAGGAAAGAAGAAGAAGTAAAGTTGTTGGAGAGGTTCTTATCTAGATGCCAGAAAGAGCGAGAAGAATTAGAATTAGATATATTTTCACATTTTTGTCTGTTGAAGAAATTTTTGGCGAGTCAAAGAACAGATTTTGGACGAGACGGGTAGAAATATAAGCTGAGTTAGAATCAGGAGTTAGATGGCGATGGTACCTTCTGAATTCGGTACCTTCTGAATTCAGCAAGATAACATTCATTTGAATTTTGTTTAGCTTGTGTTGCAGTAATATGGTGTATTCTTATAGCCAATATAAATTTTATTTCACACAGAAATACAAGAATTTAATTAGAAAAATTTCTGCATGGTTATGCGCACAAATATTAAATGTGAATGAATAAAAAATCATATATAACTCCCCATCTCCCCCTCCCCGCCCCCTCTACTGCCCCAAATATTTTTTTTAAGCAAATTTCATACTTGGATCATTCATAACTTTTTTTTTAATCAGATAAAGCAAGAATAATTTTTCATTGTATTAATTTTTTTTTAGTTTGAAAAGTTATTTGTTCAAATCAGGTCAATGAACCATTGATTCTTTTTATGAACAAGAGTTGATTGGTTGGTTTAAATGTTGTCTGAATGGTTATCTGATCGTTTGATTGGCTGGTTGGTTATCTGATAGGTTGATTGGCTGTTTGGCTATCTAATTAATTAATTGGTTGATTGTCGGGTTGGCTGGTTGGTTTAACGTCATTTAACCCCAGAGGAAAGCGGAGAATAGTACCGACTCGCCTCAATGACTCGGTTATTTAAAGATTTTCTTTTATATGCCCATTTGCCATTACATTAACTTTAGTGTTTATGAACATTATCCTTATGAACATTTATGAACATTATCCTTATGAACATTTATGAACATTATCCTTATGAACATTTATGAACATTTATGAACATTATCCTTATGAACATTTATGAACATTAACGATAAATTTACTGCTATAGTTGAATGTGATAGATTTAAATGGTTCTAGTTATTGCTCTCCTTTATACCTATATACTTTCTCTCTGAAACTGTTAAGAATAAAGATGACTTATCAAATTGTGTATCATATTTAATTAGTGTACTTCATCTATATCGAAAAGTATACGAAAATTACAAAGTGTACATCTAAAGTCTCTAAATCCTACAGTGTACAGTATATGTATAGAACCCAGGTTTTCAAAACCGCACATACTGCGTCTCCACCCAAAAATCAGTCATGATCGTACATGGTCGTCTATTTCTGCACGTTGTATAAGTGAGTTATTCAAAGATTTGAGCAAAAGGCTTTATGCAAATTCTCCAAATGACCTATTCAAGCTTCGCTCACATCCCAATTTCATCCCATTGCCTACCAATTTAGGCTCAAATGTGACTTCATATTTTCCTATTTAGTCCCATTAAATGTGTAACTTGTGGCGTTTCAAAATGATTCGTCCTTTCCACTTTGGCTTCAGCATTCGTGTCAAAATGATTCGTTCAGATATTTTTCCTCAGACTTTTCTTCACTTTATTTGAAATTTATTTTTAAATATTTTTACATTATTAGTTTGCAAAGTTATTTAAATTAATACGGTTTACGCGAAGGTATCCCCAAAAAAGGTGTAGTCTTTATTATGTTTTAATTAATTAGCTTATTTAAAAGAAATTTTTAAAAAGGTTCCTATAAAAAGGGGTAAAAATCATTAATGGTTGAATTTATTCCTTCTCTTTTCAAGCTAAAGTTAAAGATTAGATTCCCCGGAAATGTAACTGGAAGACTGGAAGATAGGAATGAACCATGTTCCATATGAGAGAGAGAGAGAGAGAGAGAGAGAGAGAGAGAGAGAGAGAGAGAGAGAGAGAGAGAGAGAGAGAGAGAGAGAGAGAGAGAGAGAGAGAATATCCATTCAATAGAATTAAATTAAAATCATGCATTTATAATTCAATGATTTGAGAGTTTCCAGTAGCAAAAACATGTCTTCTTCAGCTTCTTAAAAACCGAAAATCTAAACAAGATACATTTAAGTTCATTTGTTTTGAGTTCCCTTTTGCCATAAATCAAATTTTTTTACGTTTGGAATTCAGTGAACGTTAAAAAGGTTAAATTTAGACAGGGGATTTAGAAAAGGTTAAATCAAGACAGGGATTTAAAAAAAGGTTAAATGTAGACGCGGGGTTAAAAAAGGTTAAATCAAGACAGGGAGTTAAAAAAAGGTTAAATCTAGACAAGAATTTTAGAAAAGGTTAAATGTAGACACGGGGTTAAAAAAAGGTTAAATCTAGAGAGGGGGTTTAAAAAAAAGTTAAATCTAAACAGGGGATTTTATAAAAGGTTGAATCTAGACAGGGGATTTAAAAAAAGGTGTGAGTGACATACCGGCTATCAAACATGCGTTTAGAATACGAAAGAGAATTCTTTATATAGCCATCTTTTCTCATGGAGAGAGGAGCAAATTGGTTATAGTAGTGGGGTGAGAGCCAGGGATTCCACCCATTTATACTCTGTATCATTCTGTCAAGCAGAAATATACAATATTTAGTTTCTGTTCTTAAAATATTACTGTATTCAACTTTAAAGTATTGTAGTTCTATAAATATGATACCATTACGTTTTTCTTTTATGTAAAAAGGAGGAGCCAAGGGGGGTGGCCGCAAAAATGTCCCCCTTTATACTAAGAAAGAGATTGCCAAAATCAAGGTCTCCGAGATTTACGATGCCGTTCTTTTTTATTTTTTACTGCAGAAACAGACAGTAAAAAATTAATTACCATTTCTGTTTAAGTACACACGATGTCGCGAAGAAAACTTAGCTAATTTTTCACTGCTTACTGTGGTTATCTATCTTTGCAGTGATTATCTATCTTTGCAGTGAAAATGGAAAAACTCATGCAAATGCTATTTCTGCTTTCTTCTCCACACTGGTAAAGACATGGACATTCTGAGTGTTTTAGCAGTTTTCCACACACAATAAAACGCTTCTCATTGGAAAATCAAATTTTGTTAACTGAATTCTCGGTACAAAAATGTTTCAACAGACGATCACATCTCCCTAGTCGTGTTTTCTTCATTGTTGCCGTTAGTCTATATTGCCGTTAGTCTATATTGCCGTTAGTCTATGCACCTTGAAAGTTGAACACGTTTAAGTAGAAGTTGTTTTGGTATTCGCTGCACGGATTGTCGTGAAATGTCCGTAATTCTGAAGATTCGTCTGGCGTTCATACTGATATTCATGATGCATTTTCTTGGATGCAGATCAGCTCACGACAAAATTGATGATTTTTGCCGTGGTTGCAGAGTGTGGCCGGTCACTGCCAGAGTGTTTTGAGATCTTATCTTTGCCAGCAATAATAATCTAGTTTTTTTTTTCCAAGTAGTGTTAAAATACTCACTGATAATTCGGTTCATTCATGAACAAAGTTTTAACTTCGATTAACACTTTTTTGAATCACCCAAAACCCTATTGTGAATATCGCGTTATAAAACAATGAACAGTAAAATGGAACGACGCAGGCAACGCAATAAGGCAATTTACTCACAGCGTACCACAAAGGAGACACTATTACACTAAGGAGTAGACCAAAGCCTCCAAGACTTATGGAAAGTGGCTTACATGCTAGATGTCCAGCAATGGGCCCGGAATTGCTCCTACACCACCGCAATGCTCGTCTTGCTGAGCTTCCTCCAAAAGCAACCCTCTCTGTAAAAGTGCACGGGCATATCTTTCTCCTGTTCTTCTCCACACTCTTTCCCGTCCATCGTATGTTCGAAGATTAAATCTTGATTCGTCCGTGAAGAATACTCGTCCCCATTGGACCATAGTCCAATTGACATGCTCACGAGCGAAAGCAAGACGAGCATTGCGGTGGTGTGGGAGCAATTCCGGGCCCATTGCTGAACGTCTAGCATGTAAGCCACTTTCCATAGGTCTCATTCTAACGGTTCGCTCCGATACACTGACGTCTCGAGACCTTTCCAGCTCATTGCGGACGTTTGTGGCAGTCAAGCGGCGATCTCGCAAAACACTCAAGACGATGAAACGATCGTCACAGACAGATGTGCAGCGCGGTCTTCCAGATCCTGGTCTTCGGGTGTACTCTCCTGTCTCCACATAACGTTGGTAGACACGTCGAACCGTTGTTGTTGGAATTCCTAGCGCATCGGCGACGTAACGCTGGCTCCGACCATCTTCAATTAGGGCGACGCCTCTTGCGACGTTCACGGCACTCAAATCCATAGTAAATGTCCAATTCTGAAGGCCAAAAGAATTAGAAGTCTATCTGTTACTAAACGCAAATGCCTACTCCCACTAGTGGAAGAAAAAAGTGGCACTCGCAGTCAAAGAGCAACTGAATGTCAGACTGTCGAATTTTTAAAAGAAGTCGAAAATTCGTTAGAGCTAGTGTGTTCGCAGCTGACGTTTTGTCTCGTTATTTGGTTGCCTCATAGACTATATTTTCGAATTTTAAAACTTTTATGAACAGAAGTTTGCCCACTTTTCTGCTTTTCGCAATATTCCAAGTGGGCCGATTTTTCTGCCGCTCAGTGTATATATTTATACACAGGGTGTTTATAAAGTCCCTATCTATTTCAGTGAAAACGTAGCATATAGGGTAAAGTTCAATAACAGTATAATAGAAAGGATACATGTAATGACTATTTAAGCATATGATTCTACATGAGCACCATCAGTATTTCTACAGAGTTCGAATCTGTCAGCAGCATTGCGGAACACATTTTGGAGCATGACAGGGGTTAGTTTTGTAGCTGCTGTTACGATACGAGTACGTAAATGTCCCAACTTTATTCAGATGGCATTTTAAACACCGTCGTCTTTCAAGAAGATGGGGCACCTTGTCATTACGCAAACATTGTTCGAGAGTACCTAAATGAACGATTTCCAAATCGGTGGATCGGGCGGCTCGATCTCCTGACCTAACGCCTTGGATTTCTTTGTATGGGACTTTATCAAATCAAACGTCCATCAAACGAGGGTCACAGATCTGCAAGATTTACGTGCTCGTATCGTAACAGCAGTTACAAAACTAACCCCTGTCATGCTCCAAAATGTGTTCCACAATGCTGCTGATAGATTCGAACTCTGTAGAGATACTGATTGTGCTCATGCAGAATCATATGCTTAAGTATTCATTAAATGTATGCCTTCCATTATATTGTTATTGAATTTTACCCTTTTTGCTACGTTTTCACTGAAATAAATAGGGACTTTATAAACACCCTGTACAGTATATATATATATATATATATATATATATATATATATATATATATATAGTTGTAAAAGAGCAACAGTAAAGAGGACACGCGTGGGCTCCATTATGTGTGGTGTGTGTCCTCTTTACTGTTGCTCTTTTTACAACTACCTTTCCTTCTCTCCGATCGATTTATATATATATATTATATATACACACACACACACACACACATTATATATATATATATATATATATATATATATATATAGTACTCAGTCATCTCCCGATAACTGTATATAACTCCTCCTTCTGCTAATTTTGCTGCAAACATTAACTGTCTTTGGTAGCGCGGAAAGACATTGACCGGGCGAACCGAGGATGTAAACAACACTGCGACAAATCACGGTTAACTCAGTGTCATGATCATGGATAAGCGCACAATCGTCATAATTAATAAATCACGTTTAACACGATTTATAGTTCAGTGAATCACGGATAACCGCATGAATAATATATATATATATATATGTTAACCCCTCCGTCTATAGCCTGGGTTGGTTCGAAGTCGACGGGGGTTCTAGTTAGGTGGCAGCAACGGATGTGTTACTTGCAGTAGTTTCCTTCTATATTACTCTCCGAGTTCTTCTATAGTGGCTCGGAGGATTCAGGGAGGCTTACTAAATTCTCTGAAGATTCCCGGATTCTTCTTATAACGTATCCGGGAATTTTAATGACTAAGTTCTCTGAAGAGAGCAAGACTCGAAGGAGAAGATAAAGACTATTTCTTACTTGTAATTTACTGCTAAAATGTACAGGTAGTGCTCAGCCTCTGAATTGACTTCTGAATGAATATGGAAGATATTTCTGGGATTTATATACCCGATTTTACTAACATCATCATTATTAAATGTTGAAGAGGCTGTATTATTTTTGCACAACAGTTAAAAAAATAAAGTAAAAAAAAATGGTTAAAACAGATAAACAGGATATAGGAAGAGGAAGCCATATTTTTAGCTTAAACCGCATATATTAGATCTGCTGTTTTTCCTGATCCGCCGAGTTAATTAGAACGAAAACTGAATTAGGCATTCTTATATTAAGATATGTATATGAGCAAATAATTAAAAGTTTAAGGCAAAACATGACTTCATCTTTTATAACTCCAAAATTTATCCCAATGAACAAAAAAAAAAAATATAAAAAAATAATAATATCGTCGGGTGTACATTAAATGGCGACATAATGTCGTGTCGGACATTTAGTACAATCTAAGTACATCACTGAGTGTGGTGTAATTTTGGTTTATTCTAATTATGGTTATAATTACCAATTAATTCATATTTACTTATTATCGTTAATTACAATTCCATTAAAGTACATTTTACTACGTTATTAAGTACATTATTACATTATATTAAATTATTTCACATAATTACAGTTAATTATAGCTTTGGTTTGTTTTTACAGTGTTTCATTTAATAGACAATTAAGATGTTAGAAATATAATACAAAGTACATGGGCATATACGGTATATATATATATAATATATATATATATATATATATATATATTATATATATATATAACACACGTGCTCAATTTAAATTAGAGCAGAGTCACTTCCACAGTGGTTAGCAGCATTCGAACACTCGCATATGCATTTATGAGATCGCAAGAAATTAATTAATTTAAAAAGAATACATGTGAACGTACGTATATGTATGTATGAATTGAACAACAGATAATTTGCGTTATGCGAGTTTGGTCCCTATGTAAAAATTAATAATTGAAAATAAAGATCATACAGGAATTATTCATTTTCACACACACACACACACACACACATATATATATATATATATATATATATATATATATATATATATATATATCAGGGCCGTAGCCAGAATTTTTTTTCGGAGGGGGTTATATGAACCCTATATACCTAGGACGTCCTAGGTATATACATATATATATATATATATATATATATATATATATATACACACACTGTATATTCAACAAAGATATGTAAATTGTTTACGTTACCTTACAAGACGATATTTAATTTTCTCTTCCTTTTTTACATTTCTTGAAGAACATCCTCTGGTTGTATTTCTAATTAGCAGTGAATTCTCATTAAGGCCAAACCATTCAGTCTCTCTTCAGAGGAAGAATTTCTTATGTAGGTTTTAAGTCTTCTTAGCGTTGAAAAGGATCTTTCTGCAGTGGTCGTAGTTATTGGCAGAATGGCACCTATTTTCCAAAATGCATGAATTGTAGGGAATATTTCTTCATTCCATTCATTTAAAGAAGTAATGAAATCGATGGGATTTTCATTTTGGTCTCTCCAAGTTCGTCTCCACATCTTCAGTTCTCCCTCGAACTTTACTGGAACGCTTGCATTGTCAGGCCACTGAAGGGACAAAGTTTCGCAGCAGTTTTTCACTTCCTCATCCGTCAGAGAGATGGATCTCTTCGGCAACAACGAAAGTTTTTGTAATCCAGTTTTATGGTTGAGAAATCTATCATTTAGTTCATTTAATAAAAAGTCTAGGAAAGGCACATACGCACAACGTCTGTAATACTCTTCAACATTCTGTGTAACAAAGTGATCACCTTTCCGTCCGACCGAAGGTGGCATTTGAATTGTTGTACCCAAACTTTTACCCAAGTTTTCGGCTTCACAAAAAACTGCTTTAAATTTCGAATCGGCAGAGTCCCTCAGGGCTTGTATTTCATCTTTTAAAACTTCGGCATGGTTCAGGCAAGAAGCAAGATCACATTGTTTAGACTGTAGGAATGTGCAAAGGCCATGCAGTAATGCAAACACCTGACTAACAATAACCAAGCATATCAAAAATTTGCTGCTCTCAATGGCAGTTAACAATGTGAAAGCCTTCATTGTAGATTCTTTGTCCGTAAAATCCTGAATTCTGTTTAAAGCTTGAGAAATTGGTGCACACAGTTCCTTCAGTAACAGAATTGAATCTAAATGTTCAACCTACCGAGTCTCACAAAATTTCAGAAGACGGGTTCTTTTGGCACCAGGATACATTTCATTGATGTAACTTTTCAGCACATGACTTCGCTTAGGAGAATGTCTAAAGAAAGCTATTATATCTCGCATTACAGTTAAACTAGCCCTTATTATTGGCACTGAACAAGCATGGGAAAGGGCCAGATTTAGGGCATGGCTAGAGCAATGAACGTAGGGAGCCTGAGGATGCGTTTGTTGTATAATAGCTGCACATTCTTTCAATTGACCACTCATTGACTTATCCCCATCATATCCTTGCCCTCTCATGTAGTTTACATCCAACCCCAACTCTCTCAGTTCTTTTAATAATGTTTCAGCAAGTGCCCTACCAGAACAGTCATGAATAGGAACAAATTTCAGAAAATCTTCTCGCAGCACATAGTTCTCTTCACTTTTTAACACGTACCTAACACAAAGAGTATATTGTTCCACTCCACAGATGTCTGAGGTCTCGTCCGCCAGAACACTAAAATATTTTGAATGACTGATCTGATTCACGATACGAGACAGGATTAGATTACCACAAATATTAATCATTTCATTCTGAATTTGAGGGCTTGTGTAGGTTGCATTTCGACCACATTCGGTGAAATGCTTCTTTAGATTCTCATCTCCACTACCAATCCTAAACCGCAGTAAAGCGCGGAAATTTCCATCATTTTGTTGATTTTCTTCCAAAATCCCAGCATCGCTATCACCCCGCAATGCAATTTCTTGTCGGCCACACAAAATAATGGTTTCAATAATTGGCATGAGTTTTTTTCTGTTTTCTGAGGTTTTTTGTCTTTTGGCACTGTCTAAGGTTGTACAGATATCCTTTTTTTTGATTTTCAAACACTGACAAAAAATTTTGTGCTTTAACACAGCTGTCTTTGTGATAATTGCTAGTTTCGTGCTTGCGGAAATCCTCTTTTGCATCTTTCCAACGCATATACGGAGCATTAACTAGTGCATTCAGTCTTATGTGATTTCCTTTACCAACTTCTACATTTTTTGCAAAGACAAAACAGTACTTGCAGAATGCACCTTCACTTGCTCGAGAATATGCAAGCCACTTAAATTCAGTCAGCCACTTCCTTTGAAATTTTAAGTTTCTTTTACCCAGCGGAAAACTATATAATTCTCCGGGTACCCAAAGATTTTTAAGAATATTATATTTTTCCTCGTCTGTACATGATTTTTCGAGGAACGTGCCAATATCCAAAGACATTTGTGACTCGCACACCGAGGAAAGAACATTTTCAGTTTTTTCACTTCTATTTGAAATTTCACCACTGTCAGAAGGACAGATTAAATCACTATTTGTTTTCTTTTTTGTTTTAGGCTCAAAATAATTTAAAACACTTGCTTGCCTCTTGTTGGCCATATTGTAAATAGGTCACAGACTCACAGTACCCATAACACGTGAAAAACAAAGGAAGTAAACAGCATGACTGACCGTATATTAGGAATTGACATCATGAGTAACGACTGCACATGGCCAATGGGCACATTAATAGAAAATGACGTCATTCGTGACGTAGGCAAGAGGACCAATTAAAAGCAAGCAAACTTAAGAGTCGGAAGCGTAAGTTCATTAATCGACATGAGCTCCTTATAGAGTTCGGTGAGTTGGAAATGTAAATCCATTCCAGAAAATAAGAGCTCCATGAAAGGGGAGTAAGCAGAGAGAAGTATTTTGTCTGAATATATTTCTAAGTTTGGGAAGAATTCGGGGGGGGATGATATCCCCATATCCCCCCCCCCTGGCTACGGCCCTGATATATATATATATATCGGGTGGGCAAAAAAAAAGAGAGACCTCGAACTTTGGCTGTAAAATCCAAAGTTATGGTCGGATTTCAATATTTTTTCACACCGCACAACTTACTAAATTTCCTATAAGGTGAGCGGATTTCAAAGAAAACTAATGAAAATTACGGATTTACTGAACATTTCTTTATGCCACTGGAAATTCTTCATTTACACTACTACTGCATTGTCGGATCGGCAAAAAAAAAAAGGGAGACCTTTTAAATCCTTCATATCTCGGCAAATGTGGTACATAGAACCATGAAATTTTAGTATGTTAGTACTAGGTAATTTCATGGTTTGTGTGCCATCTTTTAGCATTTTAGCTGAGAAATTGGATTTATGGCGAATATTCCAGAAAAATCTTGCTAATCATAGATTCAAGTTGATAACACCGGTCTGCATGAAAATCGATTTCTTTATTTTGGGTTGTGATTCTGAAGCAGTTCGCTGCGCTGAATTAAAAAATGCTACCAGTGTTTTTCTATCACCCACAGTTTTAAAGTTATTAGCAAAACAATTTTGGGGCGTTTTGTAATTTTTTACCTTTTTTATCTTTAATTAATTTCGTTTTTTCATATTTTTCAGATAGATAATTCTAACATTACGTCTTTAAAATTTTAATAATGGCTTCTAGAGGATGTACCCATAGTCCAGACATATTGTGTTTATTTGTGGTCGGTATGTTGTTGTAAAACAAAGGACAAATGTAACGACCTTCATTAAGAGAGCTTATCATGCTTATTTGGAATTAAATTAGGAGATCAAGACAAAAGTTGGGCTCCACACAAGGTTTGTCTTACGTGTGTTGCGGCACTAAGGAATTGGAGCAAAGGTAAAAAGAAAAGTTTGCCATTTGGGATCCCTATGGTATGGCGCGAGCCTAGAAACCATACCAACGACTGCTACTTCTGTTCTTGCAATGTTAAAGGTTATAATGCAAAAATAAAGAGAGCCTTCAATACCCAAGTCTTCCATCTGCAATAAGGCCGGTACCCCATGGTCCAGAAGTTCCTATTCCCCGCCCACCCGAGAGTCTGGATCAATACAATTCAGATTCTGATTCAGCTCCAAATCCAGACAATGATGATGTTTATGAACAGCCAACAGCTGACCGAGATCCTCCTAAACCATTAACCCAAGCCGAACTAAATGACTTAGTCAGGGATTTGAATCTGCCTAAGGACTCTGCAGAACTTTTGGGGTCTAGATTGCAGGAGAACAATTTATTGGCATCCGACACATACTTCGCTTGGTACAGAAATCGTGAGAAAGACTTCGTGCCTTTTTACGAAGAAGATGGTCCCTTGGTATTTTGCAAGGACATCACAGGATTAGTGGCAAGCTAGGCATCGAATACCAAACCAGTGACTGGAGGTTGTTTATAGATTCCTCTAAAACCAGTCTAAAAGGAGTGTTACTGCACAACGGTAACAAATATGCATCAATCCCAGTGGCCCATTCTACTCATTTAAAAGAGACCTATGATAACATGAAACTGCTTCTGGAAAAAAATTCAGTATCAAAATCACAGATGGATATTGTGTGGGGATCTCAAAGTCCTTTGCATGTTACTTGGGCAGCAATCAGGATACACTAAGATGCCATGTTTCATCTGCGAATGGGATAGTCGAGCACGTGACCAGCACTGGAAGAGGAAAACTTGGCCTCCTAGAGAGAATCTTACCCCAGGATCAAAGAACATTTTACATGAACATCTAGTTGAACCAAATAAAATCCTCCTACCACCCTTGCACATTAAGTTAGGCTTGATGAAGCAGTATGTCAAAGCATTGAATAGAGAAGGTGAGTGTTTCAAGTACATTTGTTCAAAATATCCAAAGATTAGCTACGAGAAAATAAAGGAAGGTGTTTTTATAGGTCCTCAGATTAGAAAGTTGACAGACGATCATTTCCTGAACACAATGACCAATAAAGAAAAAGAAGCATGGCTTGGTTTCAAAGATGTTGAAAACTTCTTGGGAAACTACAAAAGCCAAAATTATGAAAGACTGGTGGAAAATATGCTTAAAAAGTTTTGCGCCTTAGGTTGCAACATGAGCCTGAAAGTTCACTTCTTATTTTCGCATCTTGACCGTTTTCCCGAAAATCTCGGAGATGTCAGTGAGGAGCAAGGGGAACGATTTCACCAGGACATCAAAACCATGGAAAGAAGATATCAAGGAAGATGGCATACAAATATGATGGCGGATTACTGCTGGTGTCTGCAACGAGATCAGCCTAACGCACAGCATAAGAAAACATCAAAGAAGCACCGGTTTAGTCGTCATTAGTCAGATCTACCTTCGTAGTCTTAAGTCTTTGGAATAAGTCCTGAAATGTTTGCAAGTAAAGAAGGTAAATATATTTTGTTTCTTTGTTATTTTTTTATTCTTTCATAAACAAGCAATATGCTTGTCCAAGAGCTAGGAGCTATTTAATTCTGCTTTAATTAGGTTTTACTCTATCACCTAAAGAGTTCGTGCTACAAGGGGTGTTGTAATACCTCATCTGTCCCCAAATGTTAACCACCCATTGATGGGAGGGGAGAAAGTATTTTGCTGGGAACGGGACTGGTTGTTATATATATTTACCCTACATTATTATGTAAGCGTTACTGTAGTCTATAACAACAAAATTTATGGTTTAGCATGTGCAATCCAATGTTGGTCTCGATAAGATGGTTCACATTTGGGGATAAATGGGGGATTTATGACACACTCTGTAGTAAGAAAACCATACGTGATAGGGAAAAAATAACTATATTTTTGAGATCAGCGCACTCAAATTATATAGAATCACCAACTAGTTTGTAAAAATCGATCGACAAGTTTTCAAATGTGTACTGGTGTAATTAAAGCGATTTTAATTAACGTAAGCCAACTACAGGAGGTTTAGACAAGCTTCTCAAGAAAATCGATAAAAGAGGAGATATCAAAAGAATACCAGGCAGCGGTATTAAATTTGGCCACCAAACAGTCCTGATTTAAACCCTGTCGATTACGGCCTTTGGGAAAATTTGTCACAGAGAATTTATCGGGTCAAAGTAAGAAATGTCGCTCATTTACGACAGCTTCTTCTGAAAAAATGGGATGAGCTACCACAAGAACAAATCAATAAAGCCATAGATGAGTTCTGTCCTCGACTGAAAAAGGTTGTAGAAGTTCGTGGTAAACATATCGAGCAGTTTTTTTAACATCAAGGTAGCACCATATGTGAGTACTTTGTAACTTTTTATCTGCAAATACAATGCAGTAGTAGTGTAAATGGAGAATTTCCAGTGGCATAAAGAAATGTTCAGTAAATCCGTAATTTTCATTAGTTTTCTTTGAAATCCGCTCACCGTATAGGAAATTTACTTAGTTGTGCGGTGTGAAAAAAAAATATTGAAATCTGACCATAACTTTGGATTTTACAGCCAAAGTTCGAGGTCTCCCTTTTTTCTTTGCCACCCGATATATATATATATATATATATATATATATATATATATATATATATATATATATATTAGGGTGGCCCTTATTTTTCGAAATTGCAAATTTCACCGTCTCACCCCTCAATATATTCCATTTGACAAAAAAACAAAATGTGCAAAATCTCAAGTAATTATAAATATTCTTATTGGTCCCGCACAAGGACTCAAATTTAGTTAATTATTGAAACATAAATTTCGGTTGATTGGGTGGTTCTTATACATATAAGAACCACCCAATCAACCAAAATTTGGGGGTCTCACCCCCGCATTCTTTCCCTATTAATATAAAACGTGTATCAAAGAAGTTTGATTAAAATCAATTAATATTTAGGGGGGCCTCATAAGCAACCATCCCTACTAGGTCAAATTTACTATGCTTTCAGTCCTAAAATGTTTAATTCAATTCAGTTTCTAATTAATCAGTAGTCAATGTCTATTTAAGTTTATACTGTTCTTTAACTGCTGTTATTTGCCCTTATAATGGAACGCTAATAAAAATTTCGTGTATTTATGTTTCAATAACACTGGTCAACAAAGATTTTTCATCAGAGTAGAATTTGTGGTGGCTGGATAGCATGTTTCACGCTGATTCCAAAACTGCATTCAGATGTTTTCTAGCACGTATAGTTTTCAAGATGAAGGCATATATATAACTACACAGATTTAACCATTTTAAATAGGCAAAATACTAATATTTCAACATTTGATTGTGTTTATTTTATTGTGTTTTTTTAGTTTATTCATCTTATTTATTTCAATTATCTTAATTATACATCTTATGTATTTCAGGTGTGAGCTTTTACGTCTAGCAGCATTGTGATTCAGGCAACAACGCCGTGCTTTGTGTGTCAAAAGATCAGTCCAGTCCAAGAACTTGTGTCAAGTTGGTGTACATTTTTTTTGAATTTATAGTTTGCTCAGATCAGTCAACATGCCTCGACAATGTAAGAATGACCCCGACAAGTTCTGTTTCGTATGCGGCCAGTTGACAACTAAAACACAGCGACGAAGTATTACAACCGACATTAAGAAAATATACAAGCTATACTTTGGTTGCCATCTAGGTGACCAAGATAAACCATGGGCGCCACATCAAATCTGTTCTGGCTGTTCAAATGGATTACGTGATTGGCTTAACAAAAGAAAGCTTCAATGCCATTTGCCATACCCATGATATGGAGGGAGCCGAGAGATCATCATGAAGACTGTTATTTTTGTAGTGTGAACTTAATGGGTTTTCTGCCAAGAACAAACACCAGATTGTATATCCAAACTTGGATTCAGCACGTAGACCAGTAAAACATGATGAAACATTGCCCATTCCAATTCCCCCAAGTGATAGGCTAGATTCTATCATAGATGACATGGAAAGTGATGAAGGTGCAACTGGCGTTTCCGGACCATCTACAGAACCAGAGTACACTTTTGAAGGTAGACATTTAGAGCCTAAAAAGTTAACCCAAGGACAGTTGAATGATCTTGTTAGAGACTTATCGCTGTCTAAAGAGAAATCAGAGCTTCTCGCCTCAAGACTAAAGGAGAACAATTTACTTGAGAACAATGTTCCTATTAGTTACTACCGAAAGCGGAATTTTGAATTAACGCATTCTTTTCAGTAGACGGTCCTCTCTGTTATTGCCATGATATCAATGGACTATTTACAGCCATATCTCAGACGTATGTGGCATCTGAGTGGCGCCTCTTTATTGATTCGTCGCAGAGAAGCCTGAAAGCAGTTCTTTTGCATAATGGTAATATAATGCCATCCATCCCCATTGCCCATTCCGTCCATCTAAAAGAGACATATGACAATATGGATATACTACTTAAGGCAATCAAATACGACAGTCATCAATGGAATGTTTGTGGAGATCTAAAAGTTATAGGAATGCTTATGGGTATGCAGTCAGGATTCACAAAATTTTGTTGTTTCCTTTGCCTGTGGGACAGTCGCGCCACTATAGAACATTACACCAAAAGTGACTGGCCACTTAGGTATACATATGTCCCAGGGATAAGCAATGTCCAGTCTGTCCCTTTAGTGGATCCCCAAAAGATCTATCTGCCACCTCTTCACATTAAACTTGGTTTAATGAAGAATTTTGTTAAAAATGGGTAAAGTCAATTCTGAAGGGTTCCAATACCTTTCAAGGAAATTTCCGAAGGTTACTGCAGCAAAATTGAAGGAAGGAATTTTTGTTGGGCCACAAATAAGGGAGGTTTTGAATGACACTGAATTTGAAAAAGTCCTAAGTCCGCTGGAATTGAAGGCTTGGCTGGCGTTCAAATGGATATGTGAAAACTTTCTTGGAAGCAACAAGTCACCTGCGTATAAGGATGGAGTCAAGAACCTTATTGATGCCTTCAAAGAAATGGAGTGTCGAATGTCGTTAAAAATTCACTTCCTGCATTCCCACTTAGATTTCTTTCCTGAAAACCTTGGTGCAGTGAGTGACGAGCAAGGAGAGCGCTTCCATCAAGATATTCAGATGATGGAGAAGCGCTACCAAGGATATTGGAATGAAAGCATGATGGCGGACCATTGTTGGATGCTGTATCGTGACAATCCAGGCCAAATTTACAAAAGGAAATCACACTCACAGCGCTTTTAATAAAATAATGTATATATTCTTTATTTATAAGTACATTGAATAAAGTATATGATGTATTTGTTGTTTAGCATTCCTAAGTGTGATCTATACATCCATAAATTTTCTTATAGCAATATCAAAAACTTAAAAATATCAAAACCAGTGTATCTATATACGTAACTATACGTGCTAGAAAAAAATAAAACCAGATTCGGAATCAGCGCGAAAAATGCATTAAGAAAAGTGTGATCATGTTTGTGATGAGAAAAAAAAGTTTCATTTTGTTGGCCAGTGTAATTAACTAAATTTGAGTCCTTGTGCGGCACCAATAACAATATTCATAATCACTTGAGATTTTGCAAATTTTGTTTTTTTGTCAAATGGAATATATTGAGGGGGGGGGGGGGGTGAGACGGTGAAATTTGCAATTTCGAAAAATAAGGGCCACCCTAATATATATACTGTATATATAACCTTTGGTTAGCTTCCGCCCGAATTGTTCATTTTGACGAAGGTCAAGCTTTTCACTCCATCTTAGACCTACAGTTTAACGTGGAATCTAAACCACGCCCCATCAGCAGCCCAGCGTCTTAACCACTAGGCCACCTAGGGTACCCATTTATCTACCAACCACTTTCTTTATTGTGTGGAAGGATGAACAGCTGGGTTTTGCTGCGCTGCCGTCGGGTCTCGAACCCGGGGCCGATGGATTCGTAGTCAGCGACGCTAACCACTATACCACCGAGGCGCTATATATATATATATATATATATATATATATTACTGTATATATATCAGGAATGGCTACCGGCTATACCTATACCTTGATTTATTTCTATACCATTTCTATACCTACAACTCTACAGTACTTTAATTTATATTTGATATATGATTTCAGCCAGAGTTATAGGTAATTTGTTTGAGGGTTTATTAACCTCCCACAACATCAAAACCTTATGGCCTGGATAGATTTTCAAAGATATTTAAGTTTATTATTATTATCATTATTATTATTATTATTGTTATTATTAATAAATTATATATGTAATTTTTGTATGTTATTAAAAACTTTATTATTCACTATAAGCACTGGTCAGTTTTAAATTCATTTAATTAAACTGAATTAGTTCACGTGGTGGCGCTCAGTAGCTCAGTGATTATGGTGGTGGACTCTAAGAGGTGAGGCTCGGGTTCGCTCCGGCCTGTTGGCTCCTGGGTTGGGTTGCGTTGGCTGCTTACACTGTTAATGTTCGAGCTAAAGGTGATTCTTAGGCCACACTCACACCCCCATCGTGTGAAAATGATCTTCCCAGATGTTACTTTTTTAACTCGTAGTATGTAAAAAAAAATCTTGCATTCTTCTGTAGTTATTGATTGGCAGGTTGTCATCAAACATCTCTTCCGTTCACTAAGTATTCCTGGTTTACGCTTTTGGACCTTCTGCTTAGTAATATTCAGAAGATTTTCTATCGGATTAAGATCGGGAGAATTAGCTAGTCATGGTAGTACTTCAATTTCATGAGCATTAAACCACACAGATGTTGCACGAGCAGCATGAGCTGGAACCAGGTGATCTTGAAAATTAAATGGTTCGTCTCCATTCATCTATTCCGCCGACTCCAGCATGAAGTACTTTAAGATTCCTTGATAAACGTGACTATTTGACAGTTCTATTTACAAATGCAAGTGACCCCACACTATTCTAGTGGTAATGAGTCACGTACGGGAGCCTCATTAGTACGTTAACTTTCTATGTACTTTGCAATGGTGCTGCAAACTGCTCGTACCTTGAATGGGTATCTTGGAGGAGAAATGCTTTGTATATAGCAATATAACTTTTCTTCCCACTTCCACTTAAGCTACTGATACGTGTCTCTCGAGCATTGAGAATATACAGGGTGTCCAATAAATCCGGTCTAATAGGAAAATTTATTTTAAATTAAATTTAGAAAAATAATACATTAGAACTAAGACAAATGTTTAAATTCATGTCTTCTTTTGGGACCTTTTTTTTCTTGTTGCAGGTAGAATAATACGCAATGGCTAAAGTAGTATGCCCGCAAAAGGGAAGAGTGCAACTGCATTGCAACATTGCAGCTTACAGGATAACAACGTGCAACATTGCAACACTGAATCTTGCATCATATCAACTTGCAACATTTCACCATTGCATGCAGCATGATGCGAGACTGCTTTTAGGCACCCCAACCCTCCAAGGCGGGGGTTATGCAACAATACCCCCATATATATATATATATATATATATATATATATATATATACAGTATATATGAACTTCAAGGGGTAGGGGGTAACCTAACCTGGCCCACAAAAATATATATATGAAATGTATATAATATAAATAAATAAATATATATATATATATATATATATATATATATATATATATATATATATATGTGTGTGTGTGTGTGTGTGTGTGTATGTATGTATGTAGCGGATGGTAAAAAATTAAGGACCGCCCACTAAAATTCGTTCAGAGCCCGCCCGCTAAAACTCGTTCAGTCAATGAATGATCTACATTCTGAAAGTGCGAGGAGGGGGAAGTCTTTTCTTCAGCATGTCCGATCCTAGGAGCGTCTTCTCCCTGACCTATAAAAAGAGTAGCAGCGACATAAGTGAAACATTTTAATTTTGCAGAAGCATTTCAGCTGTTGCGTACAAATTTATAACCAAGAATGCAGTCTGACGACCATCCCAACATCGAGTTGTAAGTAATTTTACTTCGTATATTCTCTGTTCTAAATATAAAGTAGTCTTATTCAATAGTGGTCTGAGTGAAATTTATAGAAGTTAATTCTTCTGTATTAACATTTGTGTAGAAGTGTGTTTTTTGAAGTTTTGTGATTACTGATTTTGTGATTTTGTGATTATGTCTTATTGTGATTGTGCCCAATTTTATCTTTTTATTGTTTTATCTCAAGGGCCGATTCTTCCATACACAAATGCCTATCCGAATATGCTTCGCCGCCGGTATACCTTTACGGTGATACAATGTGAGTACTGCTATTACTGCTAATAGCAGTAATAGCAGAATCTATATATATTCAGAACAGGGATTCATGCATTTATTTCAGTTATATATATATATATATATATATATATATATATATATATATATATATATAACCCATTCTCTAGTTATACGTTATTATTTTACAGAGCTGATGCTTGTGTTAATTTGATGGGACGCGCGGACAATAGGGTGGAGTGAAAATGGCCCAAAATTTTTTTTGTGAATTTTAACTTGAGGTTTTAAAAGTTGCTAATGGACTAATAGAACAATATGCAAAAAAGTTTATTAAAATCAGACAATCTTTTGATCGACCACCAGACGTTATAAGTTTACAATAATATACGATTTTACACAAAAATACCTAAAATACGAGTAAACATCAGACTATATATATTTTTAGTTATTTTGGCACACTATTATGCTAACGATAGAGTCTGAGTTATGCATGCATGGTTAATTCAGAATTGATAGTCACGTTTAGACTCAAGTTTCGGCATAAGTTGCCGAGAAGCGACGCGAGCCCGAATAAATCCATGGCGGGACGTCTCGCCACACACAGCGGCTGAAGCTTCGGTAACTAGGTTCACGCATCTTTCCACCGCCTGTGTGTGACAAGGGAAGCGAGGGAAGAGGACACTTGGTGAAATTTGAGCAGAGATCATGTCGTTCAATTCGTTGTCCGTCATATCCATCGTAACAGGAGGCTCCGTCACGGTCAAAGTCTGCCAATCGACCATGTCCTGGTATTCGGTCGCGTCGAGGTTGAGCGGTGGCACTCGAAACCTGCGGATTTTGTTTGCAGACACATGTGATCTTGCCTTCATGATTCTTCTGAGTCCGAGTTCCCTTATATGTGGTCGCTCATCTGTGATCATGGCTAATAGCACGTTCTCGGGGTGTCCGCAGAAGCTGTTTCGCCGAATCACCGGGTCGACGACTTTCTTTAGAGAGGAGCTGAGGTACCGTGTTCTCACCATCATCCCGTGCAGATGTTTGGCTCCATCTTTGCATGATGGCTGCGTCTTGATGGCGAACCATGTTGGGGCGTAGACCCGGATGATGAATGTGACAAGAGTTTTGATGTTGTTGGATGGTGCATCGAGGCCAACATAGAGGCGGAGGATTCTGTTGGCAGTTGTCAACCATCGCGAGTGGTTCAATGGTCCCGGTTTTCGCAATGCTAGATCACAGGGACAGTGTCCTTCACTGACAGCTTGACACATCTGCCACAGGTACTGCTGGTCAGTGCTCAGGTCCTTCACGTCAACATGCAGGCAGTGGCTGTAATGGAGATATAGGTTCATACGATGTTATATGAGTTCCGTGCATGCTGTGAGAGATTTCCCTATCGGTCCTGAGAAGCACTTAGGTCCTGTAGTTGCTCCATCTAAATGCTGAAACAGGTGTCGCAGGGGGAGCTCGTTAGCATGTAATAAGCACACGAGCCATTGCAGCGGTTTTTGTAGTAATTCCTCAAGCTGCCGAATAACTCCGCCATTATGTCCAGTGTTGACAGCGGTTCCGTCGCATCCGACGACTTTCACACTGTCGAGATCCACACTTCGCGCAGCCAAGCATTCAAAGATTACTTTGGAAATCGCCTTGCTTGATCCACTTGACGGCGTCACGTGGCCAAAGTACGATGAACCTGGTTCACAAATAATGCTGACGTGCTCTTCTGTATCTCTGTCCCGGTGGCCATGTCCTGCAGCGTCTCGTACATTTTTCATCGTTTTATCCTTTCGACCGTCGAAGTACAATCCAGGCAAGTCTGTCATACTGCTGTCTAGTTTTGTCAGTTCTTGACGAGTTCTACTTCTTTCTCGGCGAATTTTACTACGATCAATGACTTTGGAGGTGTCATTTGTAGACACAATTCCAATGTCTTGTAGCACGGATGAGGCAATAACGGCTGCTGCTCGATCTGAGACGCCCGTTCTATCGCACGCTTTAGCCAAACATGGTAATCGTACAGTCATCGTCATTCTTTGACGTTTACTCTCCAGTGTCGATAGATCAGGTTTACAGTGTGACTTAGATAGGGTGTATTCTTCGTCGCTGTTGTCGGTGTCGTCGTCCTTGTCTTCCTCGTTGTAGCTTCCAGAATTGCATTGCTGCTTCGATTGTTCTTGGTGAATGCTGTGTCTTCTCGATTCACAGACTTTCCTGGATATTTTCTTCTGTAGCTTTGTTGTTTCCACCAAATCGATGCCTCCTATAATCATCTTTCTGGCTCCTCTCTGGTCCTCTAGAAACTTTCTTTCTTTGAGTGGTACTTTGTCCGCTCTTTCGCACTTACAGCTCATGACGAAATCTACACATTTGCATTTGCTAATGTCGAAGAGTTTATCTGCGTCTTCTCTGAACTGTTCAAGTTGTTGCTTGTAGTTGTCGTTGTCCTTCCGAGCCTTGTATGGTTTCAAGATTTTCTTGTATTTCTCGTTGTACGGTCTGAGCGTTTCAATCACTCGTCCGTGCGTCACGGTCGGAAGAGACGCTTTCTCCCAAACAAGTTCAACATCAACGCAAACTTTTTTTGATACTTCGGCGAACGGTGGATATTTGTTATTCTTCGTTGTCAGCTGTTGTCTTGTATGGATGTAAGCCTTCATAACATCAGCGTAGGTGGGAAGAACATTTGTGGGTATCTCGCGTGGCGCGCCAAAAATCACACATGCCGCCTTCTCCCTCGTAATAATTTCCATTCTGAAAAAAAAACAATTATTATAAATTGTAAGCAATGTAAGACTATTAAAGAATTTCTGCAAGAAAAAGAAATATCAAATTAATACTGTCACACTCACTTGTCAAACACCTATAAACAGATATCAATATGTAATTAACTTACTTTTAATATCAAGTTTCACGAAAAAATGATGATAACAGCACAAATAACCTTCAATTCTCACTGCCACATGTGCACTGAGCTTGGCGGAGCAGCCGCGCTTTGCATATTACTCACTCTCCCCCCACTCCCAATCTCCCATCCCCTCTGACTCACGGACTGCATATGTTATCGCACCAAATCATACCATCACTGAAACTAGCATTAAATCAATGTATGGTTAACTAAACTCTTTCTTATCTCACTTACTCACATCAGCTCTAATAATTTGGCCACCCTCTGTAATTGCCATTAATTTACATTCCACACATGTTGTAATCTTAAATGTCAACTCAAGTATGCAATAACACAGTCTACAGCAAACTAAGCTGTTAATTATTTGCATAAACATGGATGAAAGACCAGCATCTTGGATGACTCCTGATGGGCAAAGCGATCGTTAAAACATGAAATATGCCATATATTAAAATCGCTGGTGGTCAATCAAGCAATGCTTCAATTGTATTATAATTTCACATGCTTGTTTCTAAAGCCCATTGCAACTTTTCCACTCAAGTAAATTAAAAATCCAAAAATGATATTTTCACTCCACCTTAGCGGACAATGACAGTGTATTTTCGAGTCAGTCTCTGCAGGAATTGGCACTACAAGGCCCTGAACCCGAAACTGGCACTCGACCGAGAAGCACAAACGATTCGAGCAGCGTCGACTGTAGCATGTAAGCATCCTATTGTTTAAGGGTACACCTCATGTAACTAACTAATTCCTCTTGCATTAAAGTTCTTTTGAAATGAATGGCGCGTTAGTTTTTATTTTTCCTCTTTTCATTTTAAAACCCTGACGAGATTTTATTTTAAAATAATTATCTCTCTCCTTATCCTGTGAAAATAATAATAATAATAATAATGATAACAATAATAATAAAGCGCGGCTTGCTGTAGTATTTTTTTTATTTTAGGGACGATGCGGTTGTATTATACGAAGATGCGCCCCGAAACACAGAATGTGTATTAATCGAAGAAACGATGTAAGTTTTTCTTTTTTCTTGTGTGTGTGTGCCGGGTAAGAATAAACCAAGTATTTTCAATATTTTATTAAATAATAAAACCATGGGTAACATTTTAAGTATATTTATAAATTAATACATAATTTCGTTTACTGTATACACTACATTTTTTTACGTAATATTGGCTTCAATGTTTTCCGCACATATACAAATAGGAGTGACAATAATACATTATTTTGTTTTTACACATCTGTACAACATATATATATATATATATATATATATATATATATATATATATATTATATATATAGTATATATAACCAATTTTAATTAATTACAGATTTAACAGCCATTACATTTAAAATAAGTTACAGAACATAATTCCCGTCCTTAGTATTAGGGGGATACATTCTATAAATTTATCCGATATAATACTGAAAGCTATACTGCGCACGGTGCATATTTGGTGCAATTTAAAATAATTAATTGCTGAAGTACAATTATATATACACACAAAACTTCACACAACACATCGAATGACTACACATGGGAATCGGCTTTTTATCGGCCTACACACATATTTATCATTGCCCCCAGGGTTACACGAGTCAAATAATTGCAGAAATTCTGTAAATTTCCCTCCACAAGTCAAAGTACAAGCTGTACTGGCCACAAACATTGCTGTAGAAACTCTGGAATCGGTAAGGGTTCCAGACTATTTGTGGACTTTGCAGTTGTCCGAGAAATTTTACAATAATAACATCATTCCACGGGTGTTCGCCCAATGAATTAAAGTAGTACATACGTTCTCCATTTTTAAAATAAACAACTATCCAATGGATCCCTTCACCATCGCTAACATCAGTATTCATAATAAGTGCGCCACAGTCTCTCGTGATTAGGAGTTTCAACGTTTCATTCTTCGCAAACACGCCGATAAATTTGGTGCGGGTGAATCGGTCACTCTTCATCACTCTCTGGAGTGTAACTGTGTCCATTTTTAAAAGTCTGTGACTACGCCCTAAACCTGTCAACTTCTATTAGAGATTGCGATTCGAGGTAAACTACTACGCTAATAGGCGCGACTAGAGGCTTGTCGAACACTAATCTGACTGAGATATTTCCGCTCTGCTGGGGACTTGTGTGTGTGGTTATGTTTCCAAAGAAATCGGGGGAGAGGTCAAACGGGTACAGGCTCGAACTCTGGACGAATTCATTCTGCGTTACAACGGTTCCTAATCCGTCGCAAGCACCGACACTATGCGTAAGATTGATGTACGCTCTCGAGCAAAGTGAAAACTCGTCATCTGTAGAATAACGCGTTTCTAATGTCCCACCTAAAGCCACCCCGTTGACATACAGAGTTACATTTTAAGGCCTAAATTTTCGAATTTAAATGCGGATTATTTGTATTTGCCATTCACAGAAGCGTGCTCCTGCATTCCAATTAATATCCTTCTAGGAAGAGCCCGGAGAGCAACATTTTCTATTTGTTTGGATGTTAAACCTGAAGGAACTGTAAAAATCTTAAGTTGGACTCTATTAATTGGATATTTCACTGTGGCATATAACAAATTTTTCTCATTTTCCATCTACTTAGCAGAGTTTAATTTCACACGGCGTACGCCGAGATATGTCTCCATAATATGAACCACTACAGGCTTCGCACCCTCTTCTTGGTTAGCACCCAGATTTAAACAAATCTCAGGACTCGTAGTGTGTTTTAATTTCATATCGACCCTATTCACAAGCAACTTCTCATGAAACGTGAAATCTGTGTGGAGGCGTCCACAGCAGTCATATATGTATCTTCTTTTTATAATTTTTAAATTTGTTCTTTATACTACTTTTATATCTAGCCTGATAATAACTTCTGCAGTTAAAAAGGTATCCTTCGCTTCTTTTGAAAAGTTGAGAACATTTTTCCAGATAGGATCGTATGTGGTAGTAGCCAGACCCTGCTGAGATGTTGACCCGATTTAAATACACGTCGCACTTACTGAATATGGAGTGTAGAAAGTTGGTCTTTGGGTATACGACGTAGTCGTTTTCGCAATCCGTTCCATCCGAATGTGCTATTCGTTGTTTAGTGTACATGTGCACACAGCTTGGGTTAAAAAAGTAAGGACCTGAGCTCAGGATCACGAATTTTAAAGGAGCACTCGGCGAGCTAATAGTGTTTAGCGGATTAACTGTAATAAAGTTGCTCTGCTCTATAGATATTTGAGTCGGGGGCATGACAAAGAGGGCCAGCCCTAATTTACAACATTGTAAACTATACGGATAAATGAAACCTGCCACGGCGCGTTAGAAATAGTGATACCTCTCTCGACAAGTAGCACTCAGTCTATGATTCATGAGAGCAACGTCCTTAGCTTATACCAGTTAAAAATGTGGTCAACCATAGGTTTCATGCATTTAGAACACTTATTTTTTGATGTCCTTTTACGTACGTAAAAGGACATCAAAAAATAAACGCCACGAGTTGGTAACCCCTTCTTCTTCTCCTTCCGGTTTTTATTTCCGCCACCGCGCATTCTTCTATTTGCATCTTTGACAATTTCGTCCAGTGTACGTTTTAAATGGGTTTTTAGAGCTTCTTTAGGCTTAGCACCGGCCATTATGTCTTCTACCGTGTTAAGACCTAATTGTAACGCTTTTCTACCGAGATATCTGGCACCACTCTTCAGCAAGGGGAGAGCCGTACGCAGTATAGTAAAAAAAATGGACCCAATCCCGCTTCCGCGCTGGTATCTCACCCCTCGGTAGACTGAGAAGGCCTTTGAATCATTCTATCGCAGTACGACGGAAGTGAAGCTTCAATGTTAAGCTCCCGTCACCGAATGGAAACCTTTTGTCCTCAATCATTCTTATATATATTGAGATACTGGGTAGTAGGTTAGTTGCGACTTTGACATAATGAAGCTTATCGTGTGCAATGCTCAAGCTCTTTCCTCTATAATTGTGAATGTGGGCGATACGCAGCAGCCGTGCCTGGGTATCCCCAACAAACTGATGTTCTACGACATTGCTGTAAATATAGCACATGTCCGGGGAGGGTCTCCATCGTTCAATTTCTCCAATTTTAGATGATACAATAAGCTGCACACGTCATTTTGTGACTCATGAAAAGTATCTCTTGGAAGGCTAGTCCATATCTGCCATCAGTTATAATTTTGAATAGTGCTGTCTTTAATATTTCTGTTAGCCTTCGATTTTAGAGTCATAGTATGTACCGGAGCATCTTTGTTTACGATTTCGTATACTACTGTAAATCAGACGTAAGATTTGAACTTTTGAGACTCCCATTTAAGTCTCTCACAACATCCTCGGCTGTGATATAATGACCTGGTCCTAGTGCTACTTCTGTAGTGAAGTATTGGGCCTCTTTACTCCGGGCGGAACGCATAGTATCGTCCCGAGTTACTCCGGCCTTTTCACACTCATCACGGTTTTTAAGAATCATAAAAACGGGCTCTTTCTTGTCAATACTTAAGAACTTGGTGGCCAGTTGAAATTCACATATTCCAACCTCATATGATTTACGACCCAATCCAATGGGTCCATGCAGTTCTGTTATAAGGATGGCCAGGGAATTGTTAGGATGTACAGACAGAAGAAGAGAAAGGGAGTGTGACTTAGAAGTGGTTAGGCAC
Organism: Bathynomus jamesi; assembly: GCA_023014485.1. NCBI lineage: Eukaryota > Metazoa > Arthropoda > Malacostraca > Isopoda > Cirolanidae > Bathynomus > Bathynomus jamesi. The sequence goes on along the minus strand of JAJOZX010000706.1, from coordinate 537,521 downwards.
CATGTTGTATACTATTTAAGCTTCATTATTGCATCAGCTTTTATATAGGTGTTGAAGCTTTCTGGGTACCCTAGCCATTTTACCAGGTACATTTTTCTCTTTCCTGAATCCTTGCTTCCTAAATTTTTTTGAATTTTAAACACTTTTTTTCCTAAATTAAATGTCACTTTCTGCATCTCCTCAGCATAAAAGCCACCAACAATTTCTTCCCCATTCAAATCTTCAACGTAATACAAAATAACCTCGTCTTTTGGTCTCATATCCTTAACTTTAAAAATCTCACGAGTCCAACCTTTCTCAAACCCCTTCGCGAATTTATTTCCCGAATGCGACAACCTTACATAATCATTGCTTTTGAAACGCGCAGAGCGTGGCGATGCTCTACGATCATCTTTTCTCGCCTCACGTTCTGTATGCGTACCTCTTTTTAAAATTTCGTTAGGAGTTGTACCAATCGCTCAATGATGTGAACGATTGTATGATGAAGCCAGCGACTCCAGAATGTCTATATATCTGTATGTGTTTTTATGTGTGAAATAGCGATGCTTGCGTTCCTTTATGTTGCGCTGAACTCTTTCGGCTAAAGGTACCTTATGTATAGAATGGCTAGTGTAATAACTGATACTGAATTCTGCCAACATGTTCTGAAAAGCTCGGCCTATAAATTTTTCTCCATGTCCGTACAAAAATAGCCAGGAATCCTCTTTTCCTTCAGGATCAACGCTTTGGCGGCTTTAGCAACTGTTTCAGGCAACTTATTTTTCAGTGGAATCAGCCACAAATATCTAGAGAATACATTTATTATGAATAGGATGTAACGGTAGCCTTCATTATACACTGACACAGGCATGCGATGGTTTCGTTGTCCGAAATATTTTATCACTTATATAGTAATTTTTGCACGCTGATTCCGAAAATAATATTCATTTTTCGCCATCACCTACAGATTTTTCACAAAATGTCATATTTCATATTACATATGTAAGTAATTTTCATTAAAATTGGCTCAATTAAATTTTGATTGAAAACTACTCCCTATAAATGCTTCCAGATCAAAAGTGACGTCATAGCGTCTTCTAGAGCATTCGAGAAACGCACCGCTAGTATATAAGTGATTGACAAGCCACGAGATGAGTCAGTCTGTCTAGTGCGTCCGAGGTTATAGTTCTTTATTATTAAAAGGTGAGCGGTGACTATATTTCTCTTTTGAAATTTGTTTATTTATCGTTATGGCAACCAGAGGGTGTGTAAATAGCCCAAACATTTTCTGTTATACTTGTTGAAAATTTACTGTGAAAAAAACAAAGGCGAGATATTACAGACTTCGTCAAGAAAGCATACTATGCGTATTTCGGAATGAAACTTGGGGATCAAGACAAATCATGGGCTCCACATAAAGTTTGCAGTGTTTGTGTTGAACAACTTAGACTGTGAAGTAAAGGTAAAAAGGATTCTTTACCTTTTGGGATTCTAATGGTCTGGCGTGAGCCTAGAAATCACGGCAATGACTGCTATTTTCGTTCATGTAAAGTGCAAGGCTACAATACTAAAAATTAAAAGGAAATTTCTTATCCAAACTTTCAGTCTACTATAAGACCTGTTGCTCATGGATCTGGTATACCTGTACCTACTAAACGAAATACTCTTGATATAACTTCATCTGATTCGGTGTATGATGATGATGGAAACGATGATATTGATTGTTTTCAAACCGAAACATCTGGTGAACCCCAGTTGTTTACAAAAAGTGAACTTAATGATTTGGTAAGAGATTTGTCTCCCGAAGGATTCTTCAGAGATTTTGGGATCCAGACTTCGTGCAAAGAACTTGCATTCTCCCGGGACGTCATTTTACTGGTACAGAAATCGAGAAAAAGAATTCATCCAATATTTTTCTCAAGAAAATTCACTGGTATATTGCAACAATGTTTCGGAACTAATACTTAAGTTAGGCGTTGCAGTCTATGACCCAAATGAGTGGAGACTTTTCATTGATTCTTCCAAAAGAAGTCTAAAAGGCGTTCTCCTTCACAACGGTAACTTGTATGCATCCGTTCCTGTGGCTCATTCGGTTCACTTTAAGGAAACGTACGAAAGTCTTGAGCTTCTTTTCGCTAAGGTTAAATACAAAGAACAAGGTTGGCTACTTTGTGGAGACTTAAAAGTGATTTGTTTGTTGTTAGGTCAACAGCCAAGTTATACAAAGTTTCCATATTTTTTGTATGAACGAAATAGCCAAGCAAGAACTCAGCACTGGATAAAAAAGGAATGGCCATGCAGAGTCAACCTGACACCTAGTTCTGAAAACATTCAACGTGAAAGTTTGGTTGACATGAAGAAATTCCTTTTACCTCTGCTTCACATAAAATTGGGCTTGATGAAGCAATTTGTTAAGGTCTTGGACGAAAATGGAGATTGTTTTAAATATCTGTGTGGTAAATTCCCAACTCTTTCAGAAGCAAAATTGAAAGAAGGAATTTTCGTTGGTGTCCACATTAGAAAACTGACTTTGGATGAACACTTTGAAAGAACAATGAACAATCTTGAAAAAGAAGCGTGGATTGCTTTTAAGAATGTTATCAGCAAATTTTTGGGGAAAAACAACGACCCAAATTACCAAAATATTGTGAACAACATGCTAAATAAGTTCAAAGAGTTGGGTTGTAAAATGAATTTAAAATTAAATTTCTTACATTCACACTTGGATTACTTCGCTGAGAATCTGGGAGCACTCAGCGAAGAACAAGGAGGACGGTTTCACCAAGACATCAAAGAAATGGAGAAGAGATATCCGGGAAGGTGGGACATCAGCATGATGGCTGATTACTGCTGGATGTTGAAACGGGATACTCCAGAATTATTACATAAAAGAAAAGGAACAGCACGTACATTCGAGACTAAAATGCATATATCTCACAAGAAAACTCAGGACAAATAAAGATGAATATGTAATTCATGTTAATAGTCTTCTTTCTTTTTAAAGTTGTTTGCATTTGTAATTAGTATAACAAAGCGAAATAGATACCTAATGTAAATTGAAATGAATAATATTTATTTATGTTGTTTTTTCCCTTCCAGTTTGCAGAAAAGCCTTATGTGATAGAATAAAATGGACACCTTATTCGAACACAGCGTAGTTGAATTATATAAAATCAGTTATTAGTAAGAAAACAACTCTTACAAAGTTCTCATTCGCAGGCCTATGATATCTCTGCATATTTGTTAAATCTGCCTGCCAAAGAGAATCGATCGAGGCTGCCAATGTCTTGGCCGTTTTAAACCTTCTCACCGGCTTATGAAGTGTATAAGCATCCTGCTCCCGCAAAAACCTCTCAACATCTTTTTTCCCTATTCCATCATTATAAACGCCTCTGTACAGCCTATTAACACCCCCATAGGAGGCTGGATTAGAAATGTCATATTAGCTTTTTCTTAATATGTTAGCCATTTGCTTATTTTAGAGGCGCAGGTAGGGTTTTTGCGTTGCTGCTTGGTCTCTTCTTCCTCCTCTTCAGAGATGTTATCGCTGGGTGCGAAGGCGTGTTCAGCTGTGATACATGTGATGCTTGTCCCAAGTCTTTTAACTTGTTCAGATTACCTATTAGTGTTTTTGGGTTGTTTAATTGCTGTAGTCAAGCTTTAACATGCTCACATCCTGCTGGTGATGGCCTATCCCACTTTCTCACCAAATCATGTACGATATCAATGATGTTCGAACCCTGTACCTTTGACCCTTCAACAACAACCTCACCTGTATCGGACCATTGTATAATGGGATCCTCACTCAGTAGATTATAAAGACTTAATACTGTTAAGACTGTTTTTTAATACATGCTCGAGATGTTGCGGACTCGCGTCGTTGTTCTGTACTTGTTCAGGTTCGCCATGTTCAGTATCGCCTCCACTTCTGATAATACGGGGAACTCCACTGGTTTCTTATAATTTTCGCACTCATGAAGAAATTTCTGCAGAGCTTCTTGGTATAAGATTTTTTCTCATCAGGAGACTTTTCACTGTTTAATCGGTCTATCAATTCGCTTTCCATTCTTTTAAGCCTGCTTTTACGGAGTTCTAGAACCGTATCTGGACTCTTTGTGTTTTGTAGTGAAGCATACATTTCATGTGGAATCAGAGTACTTTCTTCATTATATTAAGCTAGTCAGTAAAGGCTCCAAAACTGAAAATAAGATGGGTAGGAATGAACCCTCTCTTTGTACAATAATCCGCTTTTTCTTCTTCTACATTTTGACTTTTACGAGCGAGTGCGTGTATTATGTTCTTGTAACGACGTAGGCGAGACTTCTGAGAGGGTTTCATTGGTACATTACATTGTATAACGTTAAGACAGATTTCACAGATGCATTTTAAAAAGTCGGAGTTAATTTTTAACAAACAGATGCTGGAGATTCCGTGGTAGCCGATGATAGATTTTTATTAAGTCACTATATTTCTTTACCCTCTTTGTCATTCTGGGATATACACCGTTTCAGGCTCGTTTGGGAATATATTCGTTTTTAGAAGCATCCTAAACGTGTTTCGCGGGTGAAGATCACAAACCAAATATCCGTAACGTTGGGTTGTAGCTTCTTCATAAACTTCCAAAAACTCCTTACACTGATTCGGGAACATTTGATTGGCTTATACCCCAATTTGTGCCACATCTCTACGTTGTGCGAATAAGACTGTGCGCATGTCTCTATTTTTGAAAAATAGATTGTGAATGATGAAGAATACGTTTATGTTAAGATGGTGGGGGAACACTGTCAATGCCTCGGCAAACGTTTTATCCATTTCTAGCACGAGATCGTCAATTACAATGACTGTGTGCTCATTACCCTTTATTGAACTAACATCATAAACACCTTTGTGGAGCAAAATATCATCTTGGTACTCGTTGAATATGGGCTGGTATGTCGAATAGCACCATATGACTTTATGCACAAAATTTGAGAATAGTTCCCCTCATCTTTAATGATTTTAAGCATAAACACGGTTTTGCCACATCCTGTAGGGCCAGATATAATGCAAGTAGAGGGGCTCGTGAACCTGAACTTTTTTACAGAATCCATCTCTAACACGTCACACTCTTAAGTGGAACATTTACAAAACATAATAAAGGTTTAAGTGATGCTCCTTATATTCTACATCCTTGTTTTTCTTCTTCCCCAAACCGTGAATGGTGACGAGGATGAGGTATTGTGCCAGCAACATGTCTCCATCATAGATATTGCAGATGAGGTTGATGATACCGATGACAGTATAGTTGTTGTTAAGGCTACAGACTGCACCATCAACTCCGCTAGTGCTCCGAAACCCTCAGCAGCGACAGTTGTAGCACCCCTACTCGACAATTCGAGGAGAATGCGGGTACATGACAACATTGCTGAATCGCCTTCCACGTCAGGTGTAAAGCGCGCCAGGAGTTCGTCGGTTGTTAGACCTACAGTAATAGAGCCCCAGCCCTCTACGTCTTACGGCCCAACTCCAAAGTAGCTCCTTTTACAAATAAAACTGTGCCCCCTTATTCCTATTCAATACCGTCCGTACCTTCCAGAGCAGCATTTCATTCTGTAGACAGTAGCATAACATTCGAGCCGATACGCAACGCCATCCCCACCCCAGCACTGACTAGAAACCGGTTTGTGAGGGTCGACCCGCGAGCCATGTATAGCAGCGGTGTTGATCATGGACTGCGGCGTGTAGTTGAACGTATTGTGGAGTTTGCCCTTCAGAACAGTGAGGGACGTGAAGTCAGGACGCGACTGTCCTTCGGGTTCGGGTCAGATGACGGAGATAGAGATGATTTTTGGGTAGTAATACCCTACAGACGTTTGGCTGCTGTAGATGTAGATTACATTTTGGGTCGTATAATGCATGCCTCTCAAAGCAGCACCGCATTCAACATGGCCATCTTCACGATAGATATAGACCCCGTTTTCCGCGTTGCGGGACACACTTCCACACCTTATACGCTTAACTTCGATCCTCAGTCTACTGTATTTACAGACAGCATATAAACTCAGAGCGTGGTTGCGGCTTTATAGCAATAGTCTTGGCTCATATGTTTACAGTACTAAATACAGTGGTCAGAAAAATCTGGTTGCCGACGGTAGTGCAGCGTGCACGTAAACTGGCCGCAGACTGCAGGCTCGAGTTTGACTGTGATATGGGGCCTGAAGAGTTGAGAAGGGTAGAGCAGGAAATGAATGTTCGTATAGTTGTATTTGGAATGGATGATCGTCGTGGGACAGTGTATGTTTTTAAAAGCAGTGTGAGAGAACGTACAAGACCTCTACTTATTTTAGGGCTGTCAGGGACAACGTATCTCCCCATCCGCAATATAAGGGTTCTTTACGCGAGTTATTATAAAAGTAAAAAATATGGCAGGCACTACGATTTGTGTAAGGGTTGTCTCGAGTTTGCGGATGATATAGTGAAACATTGTACGGATTTCCACATGGTATGCGAGCAGTGTAAAAGCTCCAAATGTGAAAATCGTGTAGTTGAAGTTGAGAAGAGGGACTGTAATGTGTGTAGACGCACATTTTTCAATAATAACTGTTTTGAATTCCATAAATCGAATGGTACGTGCAGGAAGATGAAAATTTGTGAGTGCGGCATGTTTCATATGATGGACAGCTGGGGGAAATTCGAGCACAAATGCGATGAAATTCACTGTTCTACATGCCATGAGAAATATAAGGTGGATAGTGTAAAGCATGTATGTTATATGAAAAATGCCAAACCTAAAAATAAACCGTGTATAACTGTATATTACGATATAGAGACATGCACAAATCCTGAAACAAAGGAGGTTATCTCACATTTACTTGTAAGCCATACCATCTGTGACGAGTGCATGAACGTCGAGTGTGATGACTGTCGCAAATGTGCAAACGAACCAACATTTTTAAAACAACTGCACACGGCACCCACGTGAAACTCTTTGTGTCCTATATTGTCAAGTTAGCGGACCAGTTAAAAAAAATGACAGTGTATATTCTTGCCCATAACGCCACAAAATTTGATACACAATTCCTTTCTAAGTAACTGCTTGAGCACGAATCATCATGGATATTTACAGGCGATCCCTTGAAAAGAGGAAACAAACTTATACAGATGCAGATAAATGGTAACGTACAGTTTAAAGACACTTTGTTATTCACACCTTGTAAATTAGCTAAGCTACCCAAGATGATGGGCTTAGACGCTGAAGTTTCAAAAAGGTATTTCCCTTACACTTTCCTCACTCGCGACACTTTAAATTAAGTAGGACCCCTCCCACCCACCCCAAACGTTACTTCAACTATGCCAACATGAGTGAGAGTGAGCGTAAAGACTTTGACTGCTACTACAACAGTTTTAATGAAGATAATCCCTACAATATAGCGGATGAATGTGAGCGTTCTTGCGTGAATGACGTGCGCGTACTTAGAGTATGTTTCCAAACCTTTTGAAGGATGCACATATTCCGGTTCAACTGCGATCTGTTACAAGCCGCAACCACGATCACCTCATTGTGTTTTACTGTGTTCAAGAACAACTTCATGCCTAAAGACACACTAGCCGTCATTCCCCGAAACAACCCACGCAGTTATGGGCATAAGAAATTAAGATCAATGGCCGTATATTTTGGGTGGATGGTCTAAGCGAAGACCGCGCTACTGGTGAGAAGACGGCGTACTCCTTTAACGGATGCTGGTGGCATGGATGCCCACGTCCTGAGTGTGGAATCGTAAGAGATATCCATGGTAGATCTCCTGCCGACAGTCTAGCATGGACCCGTACCCGCGATCAGCTTATAAGCTTCCAGTTCACTCACAAGGTTTTGTGGGAACACGAATATGATGTACGGATGGAGACAGATGGGCAGTACCGCGAAGAAATAAACACTATCAAGCGCTCAATGGTACTGGACCCTCTCAAATGCGGCGATAGTTTGTTTGGAGGACGCACAAACCCCTTCAAACTATACTTTCCGCCTACGGAGGGCGTGAAACTCCATTACTACGACTTCTGTTCTTTATACCCCTACGTGATGAAGAACAATCCGTACCCTGTAGGCGCACCTGAAAAACTGGTGGGTCCCGCTCTGCCTACCATCGAAGAGTTCTCAGCTAATTTGAACGAGAACTATTTTGGACTTTCTCTCGTAGATGTGCTCCCTCCTCGCGACTTATGGATGCCAATCTTTCCCGTCGTTATAGATTACAAACTCATGTTCCCTCTGTTTATGAAGTGCGCAGAGGAGAACAATGAGTCCTGTAATCACATAATCAACCAGAGGAAGATCAGAGGCGTATATACAAGTCCTGAGCTGTCCCTAGCCATTCGTCACGGGTACAGAATATTGAAGATATATGAGGTGTGGAGGTTTCAGAAGCTCCGAAACCTTTTCACACCATATATAAATACTTTTTTGAAGGATAAGGGAGAAGCATCAGGATACCCGCGAGCCGTTGAAACCGAAAATGAAAAATCGGCGTATAGTCATCGTTACCGTGATCGTGAAGGGATACAACTTGAACGGGGCCAAATTTCGAAGAACCCTGGCAAGCGCTTTAGTGCAAAGTTGTGCCTAAATAGTCTTTGGGGGAAATTTTCCCAGAATACAGAAAAGGGGACCGTCCATCTAGCCCAAAGTTGTAACGAAGTGTGGAATTACGCCAACACCATCGATAAAGAGGTCATGGAGATCGTGAGTGTGGGTAATACGTACATAATAAAGTACAACAGAACCGAATTGGCTACAGATACATCACGGTCACAAACATACCAATAGTCAGTTTCACAACATCATACGCCCGCATCAAGCTTTGAAGTCTACTGTATTCTCTTGGACGGAGGGTTCTGACGCAAATACAGACAGTGTGATATTCAAGGAGAGGGAAGGTGAATATATGCCTCCTATTGGGGAATTCCTCGGAGAGTTGACTGACGAGATCAAGGATGAGTAAGGAGATAGCGCCTACGCTGATTCTTTTGTCTCGACGGGACCAAAAACTTACGGGGTACGGGTGCGGGTGGGGGAGGAAATGAAATATATCGTGAAAGCTAAAGGCATCACTCTTAACCAGGTGAACCGGCGGATCGTCAACTTTGATTCGTTGAAAGAGCTAGTGAGTTTAGAAGATGAGGGTGACCAACCGCCCCATCTGATTGTAGGAACTCATAACTTTCGAGCACAGAAGCTGGGGGGCGTGAAGGAGCTTAGGGGGACGAAAGTATGTCGTAACACATACAGGAAGCGATACCAGGTGCTTGACACCTACGACACTGTTCCCTTTGGATACCGTGAGGAGTGAGTATTTGTTATATAAATATTAGTGTCCATTTACTAAACGAAATTTTACAATTTATTTTCTATTTATTATATGTACTTAATTATGTTTCAGCTGGCGTTTCATTTTCTCCTTTGTGTGTGTGTGCGTGTGTGCGCGCAAGAAAATCTAAGTAGAGCACTGTATATTGCTGACCAATAAAAAGAGTCACGTGACTCCTGCTACTAAACCAGCTGGCTAGCCATATCTCCTCCCTGCGTACTCAGTTGACCCACCCAAGCCCTGGTTTTCAGACGTGTCTTTTTAACTGCTAAAGAATTCTCGCGTAGACGAGAAATAACGATGGCGTCCAATGATATTGCACGCTCTACATTCCTGAAGTGGTACTCACAAAAGTCTACAGATGTGGTGAGCACCCAAAGAATTTCTAGTCATCCATCCTTTGAAACCTTTAAGGCCGCATTAAATCGTGCGAAGGATGAGGAGCAAGACGTCCAAATACTCTATGGTTATTCTGGCGAGAGCGTTGCAGGGTTTCGCGGTTCAGACGATGTAATGGAATATGCTGTAGGATTAAACTGTACTAAAGACTACATCCTGTATATCGTGAAGTGAAAGAATCGACGCTTGCAGAAGAGAAACAAAGGGTCTGGGTTGTGAACCTTGTTCATGATTGGTGTGACAGGAGATATTATACTGTTACATCACACCAAGTACACGTACACCGGGACGGTGAATGTAAATCTTGTGATTATGGACAGTTTAAAATAGGACGAGTATCGTTTGTCCAGCATAAAGGACACATGTTTCTCTCAAATAGCTCGCCAGAGTGTTAATAAATGTGTGTAGTTCGAGAAGGTACAAGCAAGAAATGAAGCTGAGAGGGAGAAGAAAAGGGCAAAACAAATGGCAATGAGGGAATTGGAAGAAAAGTTGAGAGAAGATGAGAAGCGAAACAAAAAACTGATTTACAGCCTTGCAAAATCTTATAGGAAGGAAAAGAAAAAAGTATACAGCATTAAAATTGAAGTGGAAATGTGATAATGGAACCTGGAGCAATTAATAGAAGATGGTCAGATTATTTTAACGATCTATTGAATGGAGATCCAGAAGAAGAAGTGGAGGAAGCAGATGGAATATACCAGGAATTAGCAGAACAGGTGATTATTACCAGAGAAGAAATGGAAGAGGCTGTTAATAAAATGAAGAATGGAAAGTCAACTGGAGTGGACGAGTTTCCGATTGAACTTATAAAGGAGGGAGGCGAAGCCATGAAAGAAAAAATTCGAAACCTGTTGAATAAATATTGGAGAGGTCAAGTCCCCTGTGATTGGGGAAAAACAATAATCGTTCCAATATATAAAGGAAAGGGTGACTCAGATAGATGTGAGAATTATAGGGGAATATCGCTTATTAATCATTAAACAAAATTTTATGAAAGAATAATAGAAAAAAGAGCAAGGCAAATAATTGAAGCAAGGTTGGGAGAGGAACAGCATGGTTATCGGAAAGATAGAAGTACGGTAGATCTTATTTTTGGCCTCAGTTCTGTTATAGAAAAGGCATGGGAATTTAATACTAACATCTATGTAATATTCATAGATCTTAAAAAGCATTCGATACAGTGCCCAGAGGAAGAATGTGGAGATGTATGGAGGAGATTTATGGGGTAAGGGGAACACTTCTTTGGGCTTTGAAAAGTTTGTATAAGTTAGCGAATGCAAAGTAAAGACTGGACACAAAATGAGTGGTTTGAAGTAAGAACAGGGGTGAAGCAGGGCAGTGTTATGTCACCACTTCTGTTTATAGCTTACATAGACACAGTAATTGCAAGTTTCAAGCGACGTCATGAAATGAATAATAATAATGGAATAATGACATATGCAGATGACATATCATTCTGGACGACAGAGAGAGAAGATATAGAACAAGCTTTAATTGATTGGAATGAATGTTTGAAGGAGGGGGGAATGGAAATGAGTGTAGTAAAGACAGAAATATTAAGTGTATGTCGAAGAGACGAAGGAGAATTCGGAGCTCAAATAGGGGCTAAGAAAATAAGAAATGTTGAGAAATTTAAATATCTAGGGAGTATGTTTACTAAAGAAAGCGGTAATATAAAAGAAATAACTGAAAGAATTGCAAAGTTTAGTAAAAATGTCAGAATGTTATACCCGCTACTGAGAGATGAACATATGCCCCTTGGGACTAAGAAAATAATCTTCGAAACAGTTTTAACACCAATAATGGGTCAGAACACTGGAAAATGCGCATGGCAGATCAAAGCAGAATTCAGGCGGCAGAAATGAGACCGCTGAGGACTATTCTGAGAAAGACGCGAAGAGATAGGATAAGGAATGAAGAAATAAGAGCCAATGTGGGAGTAACGCCGATTTTGAGAAAAATCGACGTTGCCAAATTGAGATGGTTGGGCCACTTGGAGAGAATGGAGGAGGGGAGAACTGAGAGGAGGTGCTGGGAGTGGAGACCAGGGAATGGCAGAAGACCGCGAGGGAGACAGAGAAGGAGATGGAGGGACGAAGTGGAGGAGAGCTTGCGAAGATACGACTTGCCCAGCATGCAAGAGCTTGAAGAAACGGGAGTGCTGCTGGACAGGGCGGAGTGGCGAAGGAGGCTGGCTCCACTGACAGGCTGACTAGCCTACCTGGGAGCTGAAGAAGAAGAAGAAGAAGAAGTTCGAGAAGGTACAATGGTGAATACAGCTACCCCTGAACGTTGTTGTTGTTGTTGTTGTTTAGCCGATCAGCCCACCCTGATCGAGCAAGCCGGCGGCACGCAGGTAACCGATCGCCCTCTCCGGAGTGGACCAGAGGTTCAGCGTACTAGTGATGTTGTGTTGTGTTCTATGTTGTGCTAGAGCAGTACAGTCTGTCATAATGTGTTCAATTGTTTGTGGTGTGTCCTGGCACAGGTGGCAGGTGTCATCTGTGGAGTTGTCTAGTCTGTGTTTATATGTCTGTAAGTTGGGGTGATGTCCACATCGGAATCGTACTAAGTTAACTCGATCCGATCTGCTCAGACTGATCTCTGACCTGTTAATGGGTGGCGGAACGTTGAAGATGTATGGTGCGCATTCCAGGAAGTGTGTGTGATAAAACATTAAAACCGATATTACTTCATGTATCGCAGATGGAAAAATTCTCTAAGCGCCTACCCGGTATAATGGGATACAAATATTCGGATGATTCACCAGGACGCCTCGAGTCTTTCATGTTGGAACAATCTCGTACACGAATCACTAACGCTTGGCTGCGATCATGACGCAACCCGTGTGACTCGCACCCACCACACACCTCCCAACCGCCTCGCACGGTCCCGCCGAGTCAAACAGCGCACCGGGGGCTCATAGTCACCTCAGAGCTTGACCCGACTGGACGTTCTCACCTCGCAGGGTCAATAGAAAACTATTAAAAGATGAAACTTCCTTTGAGCAGCATCCTCAATACAGTATACGATGTGTCCGTGTTGAAGTCTGTGCGCGTATTCAGGCGTAATACTGGTGCTATTAATCATGTACATGAAACGAAATGTAGACAATCAAACTCTGGTAGATGCAATGTTATTTATTTACGTAAGTGTTGAAGAGATGAATAGAATTTTCGTGGTGGTTGAGAAGTGGGGTGAGGACAGTTATAAAATACCTGTGGGTGTAGGCACAAAAAGAGAGCAGATTAATGATGCACCCTCATACGCTATTATTTGTACGCTGCATGTAAATCGTGATACAAACCAACCGTGCATTGATATACGGTTGATGTGGAAGAATGCTGCTGACAATAATACCCTCATCTCCACACGAAGCCGTTTCATTCTCGACAGAATGTTTGAAGTCGTCGTTTTCCGTAAACTAAACCTATATTAGACGCACGTGTTGCTGATATGCGTTATTTTGACACGGTGCTTGAATACGTGTACATCGCCCGGCTCGATGATTTTACCAAGTGTAGAGTCGAACAAGGAGAATGGTTTGGAACTGGATGCGTATTTAGAAGGTGCAGACTCCTCGAAATATCATGAAATTTGGTACAAAGAACTAGAAGGGTACAGGGCTGAACTCACCTTCACTGTTCACCCTGAAGAATTATTTCTTTATATAAGACACAGTTGTCGGCACGAATTTGAAACATACTTCAATTGTCGATATGAGTTGTGAAGAAGAATTTACAATTCAAAAGGTCAGCGGGGAAAGAATAAATGCACGTTTATAAAGGAGTGTTTGTAAACTTGAATTTAATGGTGATGTTGTAGCAAAGGATGTCATCTTTGTGCGTGCTTTTGACTGTATTCTATCAGTATTTAAAGAGCGTGATAGTTTGACTCTCAATTGTAAAGTGAGTACACAGATAGTGTTAAACGATTTGAAAGCACATTATAATGAATATAGACACCCACATACTTTGATTGGTGAATTAATGTTAAATCACCTTTACTGTGTAGTACAGAGCAATGAGGATGTAAATGTGGACTCGATTACGTGCGTTTACTGTTTTATTTAAGCGTGGTAGAAACTGACGTAAAGCATGTATTTCCATTTTTTATGCGTATATATATTATATATATATATATATATATATATATATATATATATATATATATATACACACAGTATAACTTCTGGAACTTACAAGGAAACTTGGAAAAGAAAAAAAATGGTGGGGCAAAATATATTGAGTGGCCCTCGTATATTAAACATGTGTTGTGTATTTTGTTGTATATAAAATTCTTCTGTATTAGCTGTATTATTTTTTGTTTTGATACGTATACAGTACCGTGCAAAAGTATGAGACCACTGTCAATCTGATAACTATTAGATAATCTGTCGTATGAAAATTGTTTTGATACTAAAATACACGTTAACTAGAACCTCCGGTTCATATTAATGTATACCTAAGTTATTACTTAAGTGTATAAAGTTGTGTTAGCTGGATGACCCTCTAGTCTGCATAAATTGGACTTGAGGGTTGATTTATTATATTACTTATAACGCATGTGTTTAAAGATCTAGCAAACTATTGATGATGGATCTGCAGTAAATGCTCCTAAGCTATTGCTATATCAGTATTTACAATTAAAAGTATTGACATATTCACTTAAATTCTGAAAAACAAATTTATCCAAAACGTTTCTCATTATAATCTTAATTCATGCTGTTTTTTCTCTTTCACAGGCTTAAGAAATGACGAAAAGTACAATTTCTGATGAGATTAGGTATAAAATAATACATTTGCATGGTGAGGGACTGAGTCAAAGAAAAATAAGTGAATCTACAGGTGTTTCCAAAAGTAAAAACAATCTTGGCTCGTCAGAGATCAAATGGGACCCACAGTTGGTCGTCCTAGATTAAAGAGGCCTTCTAAGCTTTCTCCATCTGATCTACAATATCTAAAGATTACTTCCCTTCGAGACAGACACAAATCCAGCACTTCACTTGCAGCAGATCTCGAAAAAACAACAAGTGTCTCAGTTGATCCCTCTACTCTACGAAGGAAGCTTAACTCAGTCGGTCTCAGATGTCCAATACTTATGTTCCAAAGCATATTTTCTTCTCTTCTCTTTATTTCCATTCCTTAAAAGTGGCTTTTTTGCTGCAACACATCCTTTAAGACCTACTGAGTTAAGCTTCCTTCGTACAGTAGAGGGATCAACTGAGACACCTGTTGTTTTTTCGAGATCAGCTGCAAGTGAAGTGCTGGATTTGCGTCTGTCTCGAAGGGAAGTA
>JAJOZX010000706.1:445000-517500 GCA_023014485.1 Bathynomus jamesi | reverse complement strand
AGGAGCAGATCGATCGAACCATTGATGAATTTCGTCCAATATTGAAGAAAATTGTTGAAACAGAAGGGAAACACATTGAACAATTTTTTTAATATGAATTCCAAAAGAGTAAAATGTTAATTTGATTTTTTTTGTAAACTTAGGATTTAAGTTCTGTTTCGAAATTCAAAATCCTTTTTTAATTTTCATAGTTTTTAAATGGAGGCATTTCCTATATTTTATAAATCTTATGATGTATTTTATAATTAAAATAAGAATAAAAATTTTATTACCAAAGTTTTACCACCTTTTTGGACTCCCAGAATTCAAAACTGGAGCGATGTTCACCAACAAAATTTGTTGAACATAAACAATCCTCGTTAAATCATTAATTTTGAATATAATAATCTGAAAATTGGTGTACATATATACTGTTTACATAGTTTTGCTCTGTATGAGTTCATTATGATTGGTTAATAAATGTTGATTTCATGGCTGTTTCTAGAGTGAACCCCTCTTTTTTTGGCAGACGGTGTACATACAAATTTATCATACATACAAATTTATCATGATGTCCTTTCTCGATTATATACAGAACAGACAGCTGACAGATTTTGAAAGACATTTTGAACGAGGATCCATATCCAAATTCTCGAGACTGGGCGAGGACTTTTTCTGAAATGCAAACGTTATCGACAAATATTTTTGGACTTGCACAAATAAAGGTAACAAAAAATAAAACAAGCTGTCGTAACGCAATGTAGCGTAACACAACTGGACATAATGTAGAACTCAGGGCTGTAACGCAACTAGTTACTCAGTAATCGTTACCTTTTTTGAGTAACTGTAATGGCAACTAGTTAAGTTTTCCGGCCAAGTAATTGTAACTGTAACAACTTACAAAAAATCATGAATATTTGTAACTTGTACCAGTTACTTATTTCTGTGAGGGCAAAAAGTTAGTAGCTACTTTTTTCCACAAGCTTCCACAGTGCAAGTTTATTAACATATTTCTAATGCTAATTTGATAAAATCTTCTTGTTTATTCGTTAAATCACAATCAACTTGAAACAAATGAACAATCTTGGGAACCAGCAAATAGTAACTAGTTACTTTTTAGAAGTAACTAGTTATTTTTTGAGGCAGTATTTACTTATTTACATATTTACTTATTTGAGGCAGTAACTAGTAAGTGTAATAAGTTACAAAAAATGTAATTGTCACACAACACTGGTAGAACTTAACTTAATTCGGTGTTCGTAGACAGAAAAGTCTAGAACACTGGTTCCCAACCAGTGAGCCATGGCAAATTTCCTGGGTGGGCCATGGAGGTTGGTCATAGCATGTAAACATTACGTAAACATGATACCAGCTTAGCAACATGGGAGATGGGCCATGAGTTATTCGAATCAGCTCTACTGGGCCGTCGCCTCAAAAAGGTTGGAAACAACTGGTTCAGAACAAAATGATCAGAGGAGCGGTTCCCTTGACAACAGAGTAATATCCAATCCCAACATCCAATTCCAATCAATTTGAGAAAAAAATTAACCAAACAAATTACTCGAATAAAGTATACAGTATAGAGAAAAGGTATTAATTAAACAGTGCTGAAAAAAATAAGTAAAATCAATAATGAAGAGTCACGCATTACGGTTCAGTTCTATTTCTGGTACCTTCCCTATATTTCTTATCATACGCAAAATAACGCCACTTCGACCATATTCATTTTTACTGACAAGTTTTTATAGGGTTACATTAAGTTATGTTAGATTAGGTTAGGCTTAGTTAGGTTAGGTCACCAGAGGGTTAATGAAATTTCTTGTCTCTATGACACACGCATGTATATACTGTATAATGTATATATATATATATATATATGGGACAGAATGGGAGCCCCGCACACTGCAGCGACCGCGACGCGATTCCTCAGAATCGCATCGCGGTCGCTGCAGTGTGCGGGGCTCACATTCTGTCATTGTAAAATCACACGTGACTTGAGTCGTCACGACCCAAGTCGTCAGTCGTGAGTTATATATATATATATATATATATATATATATGAAGAAGGAAACTACTCTTCAGGAAGACTTAAAATTTTATTTTTTAACACCATTACAGTTTCGGTTCCTCGCGAGCCCTTGTCAATTGGTGTATTGGTGTTAAAGAAATAAAAATTTAAATCTTCCTGAAGGTGGTTTTTCTTCATACTTCGTAGCGACATTGCGTTATTTTACATTTTATATATATATATATATATATATATATATATATATATATGTTAAACACAGACCGTGCATGGAACAAGGAACTCTTCTGGGAAAATTAAATCCACTATAGTCCGAATAAGTAATGGTAAATGACAAATACCATAGTTTTTCTTTTTCATGATGTAAGCCCGACGTGGGCAACGGGTCTCTCGCAGGGAGGTCCCATAAATATAGCTTCCCTCACCAGCTATCTGCAAAGCAGACAGGATCCAGCTTTGGGACATGGATCTAGGGTTTAAAGCAGCCTAGCCCTGCTACATTTAGAACCTCAATACATATAAACAGCATATTATATATATATATATATATATGTTACGTTTTTTTTGCGAAATCGGTCTTTTTGCAAATTCTCCGGTCAGTTTGCAAAGAAACCAAAACAATAGTAATTTTACAAAATGACCTTAAATGTTTGATCATTTTGCAAAAACACAAAAATCAGTCAATTTGCAAAAACACAAAAATCGGCCACTTTGCAAAATCACCAATAATCTGTCGGTGTATTTGCAAAATCTCTTGTTCTAATACTGTAGAACCTTCTAGCTCCTAACCTAACTTAACCACAATGACACTGTTGGTTGGTTAAGTTAGGAGCTAGAAGGTTCTACAGTATTAGAACAAGAGATTTTGCAAATACACCAAGATTATTGGTGATTTTGCAAATTGACCGATTTTTGTGTTTTTGCAAAATGATCAAACATTTAAGGTCATTTTGTAAAATTACTATTGTTTTGGTTTCTTTGCAAACTGACCGGAGAATTTGCAAAAAGACCGATTTCGCAAAAAACTGTAACATATATATATATATATATATATATATATATATGCTGTTTATATGTATGTACAGATAGGGCGAGTTATTTGCTATTCTGTCACTTAGCGATAACAAAAGAAAATCAAACGGCGTAACTTGGTTTCGTCCGTGTTGCTGTGAAAGGGCGGTCCACAGCCACCTCTTATTGAGTTTGTGTTGGGGGCATTCAGCGAATACTTTTCTGCTGACAAAGATCACCTCCCCTCTCTTCCTTTTAGGGGGAGGAGTATTGGGAGGGGGATCTTAAGAGAAGAAAGGTAGGGGAAAGAGCCCTGCATGGAAGGGTGTTACACAAAGTGGATGAAAGAGGGCTATATTGGGTTATTAGATATAATTAGAGAGCTTTGCTTATTACATTAGTTATGTTTATACGCACGTGTTGGCGTATATATATATATATATTATATATATATATATTATATATATAATATATATATATATATATATATATATATATATCTATATATATATATAGGGTGATCCAAAAAAGGTGCTCCCATATATATATATGACAAGTTTTTTCTGGGAGCACGTTTTGTAGATCACCCCTTATATTAACAATTAAGAGAGACTTTTCAGATTAAGCCTTAGAAAGTATGCAAAGGCTTTACCATTTTACAAAGCATTGCACTGCCCATACACTTATTCAGGGTATGAGAAACTTGCAACATCGTTGCCAAGTACGTAAAGGGTCAACGTACTAACGTGGTTCATCTCAGCTCGAAGCAACAGTGCTCTGAGTTATAATCCAGTGCCAAGTCCAATCCGTTATCTTTGTACGTGCGTTTGTCGTCAGTTTGCATTGCAAACATTCCGGGTTCTTTTTAGATCCATGAAAGGCAAGATTCACCCCCACCCAAGTTTTTGTTTGCTCCCAAAGGCGATAAAATATACTCGTTCCAAACCCAAATACACTCATATCACTTCAAGCTTACTCTACAAAAGATGAACCAAGAACTTAGAATATCTGTATTTTGAAACTTCCGCCGTTTTTACAGACCTGTGTGTGTATATATATATATATATATATATATATATATATATATATATATATATATATATATATATATATATATATACAGGGTGTTTGAAAACTTTCTGTACAAATTGTAATGGGGGATAGGCAACACCAAGACAAACCCTTTTCGTCTATAAGTGTATGTCCGCTGACGTCACCATTCGGCGTGAGAGGGCGCCGCTGCAATTGGCTAAAAGGTGAAGTGGGCTAGACTCGCGCTTGCCGCGGGCATTCTTAAATCGGACGTAGTACGCGTAACATGGAGCGCTTCACGACTGCTGAGATGGCTGACATGCATATGGTGTATGGGGCTGCCAATGGAAACGGAAGAGCTGCTGTGAGGTTGTACGGACAGCGCTTCCCAAACAGACGTGTGCCAAACCACCAAACATTTGCGCATTTGCATCGGCGACTGCGAGAAACTGGAACATTCCATGCAAACATGCATGACACTGGTCGGAAGAGAAACGTGCGCACTCCTGACATGGAAGAAGAAATCCTACGGCGATTTGAGGACAATCCAAGCGCAAGCACGCGAGGTGTTGCACGTATCCTCGGTGTGAACCACGACCTGATCTGGAGAGTGTTGCACGAGCAGCAACTTGCCATGGACGATACCCGCCCAAACATTGACGGCGAACCGTTCTTGATGAGCATGCACCCGTGTAGCATGTGGATTTGCGTGCGCCCACACGTGAGAATTGTGCATGTTAAACACACCCTCACGTGTGAAACAGGCCTCATCTGAGAACAGCACATAAGCCGGAAAATTAGGCTGCACCGCTGTCTGTTGCAGAAACCAGCGTGCGAATTCCACACGAAGAGGGTAATCCCGAGGTTGTAATGCCTGGACTCTCTGACGATGAAACGGATGTAACTGCTGCTCGTGCAACACTCTCCAGACCAGGTCGTGGTTCACACCGAGGATACGTGCAACACCTCGCGTGCTTGCGCTTGGATTGTCCTCAAATCGTCGGGATTTGCTGCGCGCCGCCTGTCGTCACCGAGTCTCGATCCTGGGGCCGATGGATTCGTAGTAAGCGATGGTAGCCACTACACCACCGAGGCACATATATATATATATATATATATATATATATATATATATATATATATATACAGGACACTTTCAGATACGGGCGTACATTTTGTCGACAAAACATCCTATCGACAAGTATTCTGCTTGTTAGATAAAGTTAGGTCAGGTTAGTCTAAGTTAGAATAAATTAAGTCCAGTTAGGTTTAGCTCGGTTAGGTTAAGTTTTAGGTTAATAAGAATGAAGGTAAGATGCTCCGTCAAAATGCATATAATACCTTACCTTATGAACCTTATGTTGTTTCGTGTGTTGGTCTCTCTTCACACGGAGGTCAAGCTGGTGGCCCCGCCTCTAGGTCTGGCCTGGTGGCGGAGCGAGTTACTTTCTTGCGCTCTCCACCGTACATAGCCAGGCACGCCCGGCTCATCTGGTACTGTCCTGAGCCAGGCATCCAGTCTTTTCTTGAAGACTTCAACTTTGACCCCCGTTACGTTTCTGAGGTCCTTAGGAAGCTGGTTGAAAAGTCTTGGCCCCCTGACAACCAAGCTATTTCCTTTTCAGGGTTGAGGAGGTCCCTTGTCGTGCTTTAATTTGGGAACACTACACATTCTGCCTTTCCTATTTTCCAGTGTTGTTTGAATGGTAATTGGGTTTAGTTTTAGGTTTGGTACCAGTTTTTCGATCATTTTCCATATGTAGATTATGATGTACCTCTCTCTTCTTCTTTCCAGTGAGTACAGATTTAGTTTACGTAGTCTTTCCCAGTAGTTGAGTTCTTTGCAGCCATCAATCTTGGCTGTGAAATGCCTTTGCGTTTCTTCTAGTTTATTAGTTTCTTCCTTTTTATATGGGGACGTCAAAACTGAGCAGTATTCAAGTTTTGGTATAATCAGTGTTTTTAGCAGGGGAATCATTACTGTCCTGTCCCTTCTCTTGAACGTTCTTAGAACCTGTCCGGCGACTCTTTTTGCTTTATTTATCGCTATCTGATTTTGTGTTTCGAATTTCGCATCATCTGTCATTATTATCCCAAGATCAATCGCTTTCATGCTTCTCTGAATTTCCTGTCTATCTGGAGCATAATATGCAGTCTGTTTAAGTTCTTCTTTTCTACCATATCTCAAGAGTTGAAATTTCTCGGCGTTGAATGACATGTTGTTGTCTTCTGACCATTTGTATTTTGTTCGTGTCCCTCTGCAAGGCCTCCACGTCATGTACATCGCTGATTTTCTGCTGATCTTTGTATCGTCTGCAAAGGATGTTACTATACTATTGCTGTTTACTCCGCTGTCTATGTCTGTTAGCATGATAATGAACAGGAGTGGGGCCAGTACTGTCCCTTGTGGTACTGAGCTGCGTACTTCCGATTCTGATGATGATATACCTTGAATTTTGACGACCTGCAGACGATCACTAAGGAAGTTGTAGATCCATTTTCCCACTTTGCCTGTTATTCCCATGTCTTTAATTTTATGTCCTATTATACCATGGTCACATTTATCGAAAGCTTTAGCAAAATCTGTGTATATAACATCGTAGTTGTCATTGCCTTCCAATGCATCTAGGATATTGTTGTAGTGCTCTATTAGTTGTGACAGGCATGATCTACCTGATCGGAATCCATGCTGATTTTCGTTGAATCTTTCCCGTGTCTCCAGGAAATCATAAATTTTCTCTCTCTAATAATGAGTCAGAAAGTCCAAAAATTGGCACAACCCATTCAGCTAACTCTTGGATTATTATCATCAGTACCATCGGGAGGCGAAACCCCCGATTACAATGTGTTCACTTCACTTGAAGGAAAACAGTGTTACCCACTGGCTGGCAAAATTATGTATAGTCCTACAAGTATACGATTCGGCTTCTGTTGGTTTAAAATTTCTTTTTTGAAACTGTAACTCGAGAGAAACATCGAAAAGAAAGGAGATGTACTTCAATTCTTTACTTTTCGATCCTCTCTGTTATTTTAGCATTTTTCTATTATCTGATCCTACAAAGTTACCCGGAAAGCAGAACTAAACATTATCATGCCTTTTTGCATAAAACAAGACCAATATATATACTCGTACACTAATCATATAATTTTAAATTGAATATTAATGGTGCGAATCTACAGTATTTGAAGTTGAATATTAACGTTGCGAATGTATTTCAAGTTGAAGATTAATGGTGCGAATCTATTTGAAGTTGGAGATTAATGGTGCGAATATATTTGAAGTTGAATATTAACGGTGCGAATCTATTTCAAGTTGAAGATTAATCATACGGATCTATTTCAAGTTGAAGATTAATGGTGCGAATCTATTTGAAGTTGGAATTAATGGTGCGAATCTATTTCAAGTTGAATATTAACGGTGCGAATCTATTTCAAGTTGAAGATTAATCATACGGATCTATTTCAAGTTGAAGATTAATGGTGCGAATCTATTTGAAGTTGGAGATTAATGGTGCGAATATATTTGAAGTTGAATATTAACGGTGCGAATCTATTTCAAGTTGAAGATTAATCATACGGATCTATTTCAAGTTGAAGATTAATGGTGCGAATCTATTTGAAGTTGGAGATTAATGGTGCGAATCTATTTCAAGTTGAATATTAACGGTGCGAATCTATTTCAAGTTGAAGATTAATCATACGGATCTATTTCAAGTTGAAGATTAATGGTGCGAATCTATTTGAAGTTGGAGATTAATGGTGCGAATCTATTTCAAGTTGAATATTAACGGTGCGAATCTATTTCAAGTTGAAGATTAATCATACGGATCTATTTCAAGTTGAAGATTAATGGTGCGAATCTATTTGAAGTTGGAGATTAATGGTGCGAATCTATTTCAAGTTGAATATTAACGGTGCGAATCTATTTCAAGTTGAAGATTAATCATACGGATCTATTTCAAGTTGAAGATTAATGGTGCGAATCTATTTCAAGTTGGAGATTAATGATGCGAATCTATTTGAAGTTGAATATTAACGGTGCGAATCTATTTCAAGTTGAAGATTAATGGTGCAAATCTATTTCAAGTTGAATATTAACTGTGCGAATCTATTTCAAGTTAAAGATTAATGGTGCGAATCTATTTTAAGTTGAATATTAATTGTGCGAATTTGTTCTCCTGATTTACAGATATGAAAGGTAACCAATAAGTTTAACCACGTCTCTGTTTTTCTCTTCATTTTTAACTGTCTTTGAAATCCAACATAAGCTTAGAATCTAACGACTTTCTCGAGTTTTACATCCATCAAAATCGTTTGAAGGACGATAATTTTTCCATCTTAACCACAAAAATCCTTTTTCACTCCTTTAAATGTCTGTTTGTTGAATTATAAAGTGCAGCATTTGCAAAAATTATTGTCACACACACACACACACACACACACACACACATGTTTGGTTACTTTACAAAACCGAGACATTTTCGCATATTCAATTCTGTATCATGATATTTATCCAATCTAAAAAACGTAATAAATTTAACTAAACACCTAACAACACCATAACCTAACACCTAACAACAACACCTAACAACCTAACACATAACAACAACACCTTAACGTAACACCTAACAACAACAACCTTAACCTAACACCTAACAACAACAACACCTTAACCTAACACCTAACAACAACAACAACACCTTAACCTAACACCTAACAACAACAAAACCTTAACAACCTAACACCTAAAAACAACACCTAACAACCTAACACCTAACAACAACACCTAACAACCTAACACCTAAAGACACTAGTTGGTACCTGCACAACCAAAGCAACACCAGATGCGCCAACATAGCCACACAACTAAACAGCCTCTTCATTCTTAACAATACAGAAGAACATACACACATACCACATCAAGCAGGATACTCAAACTCCTCCCCAGACATAACGTTCTGTTCCCCCTCACTAGCAACACATACACACTGGAGAACAGAAAAACAACTGTCATCAGACCACCTGCCCATCATCATTACAACACGTTCTACACTGCCCCAACAGCTTTAGGCACACTTACAGAAATGACAAGAAAGCTGATTGGGAACAGTTCAAAATACAGACTGAGGAACAATTCACCACATTAAACAGCACACCCATCATAAACATCAACACAACACTCAAGACATTTAATCAGATCATCAATAATGCAAACAAATACATACCCGAGGGCAACATTAGGAAATACAACCCAAATTACACTAGAGAAATAGCCCACCTCATAAGGCAACGTAACAACTTCAAACATAACACACAAACACCACACACAGAAACCATAAAACTGCAGATACAACAGCTCAACACAGAAATAAACAACAAACTCAAAGAAAAACAAACAGAAACATTCAGGGAATTCATAACAACACTAAACCACTCCACTGATACATCCAGGCTATACAAGACTCTATAAACAGCATTACCCACTCTAACAGCGGCATTCACACCTCACACGCGGCTATCTGTCGCAGCCAAAATAACATCCCAACATACATATACACAACACGCTAACATTCTAGTTAATCACGACGCAAAGATAAGTCACTTAAACAGAGACAACAACCAGAAACACACAGACAGACAAACAGCTAGGCACAAGAAAACCTACAGACTCGACACGACCATTACACCCTTCAATACAGACCAGACCACCAAGATCATCAAAAACATTAAGAATTCGGAGGCTACTGGACCAGACAACATATCTAACATACACCTTAAACACTTGGGCCCACAGGGAATACTTAGCTCTCACAAATATCACACATATTCATACCAACACTGTATTATTCCTGACATATGGAAACAAGGTAAAATTATTACACTACTCAACCAAACAAAAATCCAACAGAACCAGCTTCCTAGACCCATTACTTTCTATGCACACCTTCCAAAGTAACAGAAAGACTAATCTTACAAATCACCAACCCACACTACCACTATCGCCTACTCAACATGGATTCAGACCTCACCACTCACCACGACATTACTCACTAACCTCACGCAGCACATCATGGATGGCATCAACTCCAGACGACCAGCTCAACGTACATTATTAGCAACAATAGACATTAGTAAACTATTTGATGTTATCCCACCGCTTCCCTCTCATAAACAAATACTCAACACAAACATGCACAATAACACTAAAAGATGGCTGAGCAACTATCTTTCAGGAAGATACTCACATGTCACATTTAATGGCAAGTCATCCAAAAACAAGCTTTTTCAGAACGGCGTCCCTCAAGGCTCTGTTCTCTCACCAACACTCTTCAACTTATACATGCATGACATTCCAACACCCATAGATAACAAGCTTACCTTATCATCATATGCAGATGACATCACTCTAACATCCACCCATAACAACATCGACACCGCTACAAATAACCTACAAACACACATAAACAGTATACAAGACTGGCTCACACACAATACTCAAGTAGCGCCCACAAAATCAACCATCACCTTGCTTACAAGCAACACAAAAGAATACCAGATAACTCCACAGCTTACACTAAACAACACCAACATTCCACACACTCACAGGACCAAAATACTTGGGGTCACATACAACACATCATTATCTTTTGCAAACCACATTCAGGACATTAAAAACAAATGTACGTCAAGACTTAACACGCTTAGGGTACTAACAGGCACAAACTTTGGACACCAGCAGGAAACAACATCACTCATATACAAACAATATATTCGCTCAGTTATGGACTATGCTAGCCCATGCTGGGCACCCATTATCTCAAACACACACATAAACACCTTACTAGTCCGGTAGCACAGACCCTGATTTTACTGGAACCCTGCATTGTTTGTTATAAAGCAAATATTTACATATTTTGAAAGCTCATACCACCCCACTCAAAAATCCATCAGGTGTACACCTGACCCCCGCTTGGCTTTTTCAATATGGCTGCCATTTTCCAAGATGGCCGGCGAAACTGAAAAATCCCATATCCTGGTCAATACTTGATGGATTTTGATGATCTTGGTGTCATTTCTAGGGGTTTTTAGGATGATGAGTCGATTTGGAGGGGTTGCAGATACTTTGGGAGTCGTTTTGACCCACATTCGTCAATACTCAAGGTCATTGGAGGTCAAACGCCCCTCGAAATAAGGAATATTCCATATCCCGGGCAGTCGTGGAGATATTTTGGTGATCTTATGTCGTTTTTATGGTTTTGGGCGAGACTGAGTAGTTCTGTAGGGTTTAAAATGAAATCAGGGATTATTTTCCCCATGGTAAGGTGAATTCCAATGTGTCTAATTATTCCTCTTATTTTTTTCAGGTTGTTGAGATTATTGCTGATGGTGCTGCCCACCTGGTGATTTGATGACGTCTTGGTCGTGCTGATTTCAAAGTTGTTTTTTGACTGCTCAATATGGAGAATATACCAGGTGAGCATTGTTTAGTTTCATTTGCCGAGGATAAATTATTTCAATGCGATTTGTACTCTGAAGAATGGGTAAACAAAATTCTTATTTTTCAGGTTCTACAAAAGCTGCAGACGAATGTTTCTTCAAGGATTTCCTGCGTAGCTGTCCTGGAGGTCAGAAAGTATTCAAATTGTGGGAGGATTCAGAAAATTATAGAGAGCAGCGACATCAGAGGGCAGCCAGATGTTCGAGCGAGACTAGAGCCTCTCTTGGAAGATGGAACAAAAATCCTTTGTTGTCACAAGAACTGTGTTTCCACTTATGTGTCCAAGCGGAATTTATCAGCATTCATGAAAAAGAGAGAATGTGATACCCCTACAGTGGAGCCAAAAAGACTACGTAGTACTGTTCTCAGTGAAGGCCCAGTATATGACCCTAAAAAAACACTGTCTCTTTTGTTTGAAAGTCAGTGAGTGTATATTACCCGAGAAATATGACATCAAAGTTCCGGTGCAATACCGCATTCCAGCATCTAGGTTTATGACCGATAAGCTTGGTGATAAAAAAACAAATTACAAAGATGTGTTGATAGAAAAGTGTAAACTGAAAAATGATGAGCAGGGACAAGTTGTACTCAGTAGGTTGTTGGGCATGAAAGGAGATTTACCGGCTGAAGAAGCCCGATACCATAAAGAATGTATGTCTACCTTTCATGTTGAGGTTGAGAGAGCTTGCCAGAATAAGTCAAGGGTTGAACCTGAAGACCGCCCCTTCATTGCTTTGTGTGTAGAATTGTCGAAGGACAAAATGAAACCATGGAGTTCAATTGAAGTAGAGAAGCTTTACAAAGAGTTAGGTGGTGAGAAGTTGTCACGTAGGTCGCTCATTGTAAAAGTTAAGATTACTTCAAAGACGAAATTGTAGACTTACATGGGGATGGTATCGCCACGTTGTTAGTTTTCAAAAACTATGCTGCCTCATACTGAATATTGCAAAAGATTGTGAGGAATCTGTTGATATTGATGAGTGTGTGAAGAAGCTGGCAGGAGTCGAGCAGCATTGGAGCTCTCATCATCTCATGAAGAGGCTGACGTGATAATAACACAACACGCTATCGCACAAGCTGAGAAAGATTCTGATGCCCGCATCTCCATTATTTGTGATGACAGACGTGTTTGCCATGCTGACTCACTTCTATGAATTTAAGAAACTAGGCTGTCCCATGATTATGGAGTCTCCAGTGCGTGGCAGAAAATCAGTGGACATCCGAGCAACTGTAACCCATCACAAAGACATCATCCCACAAATCCTCAAACTACACGCTTTGAGTGGTTGTGATACAGTTGCAGCAATACATGGCATCGGCAAAGCCACTGCCATTGCCACAGCCAAGAAGGGTCGGAAGCTAGACAAGCTGGGGTCCCTTGATGCATGCTTTGACCATATCGAGAAAGAGGCAACAGCGTTCATTGTTGCATGCTATGGGGATAAGGAATCCTCATCTCTTACTGAGTGTCGTCAGCGAGTATGGGCTCAGAAGACAGGGAAGTCGGGAACTGCTGCATCCAAACTATGTTCTCTACCACCAACAACTGAAGCTTTCCATCAAAATGTGCTCAGAGCCCACAACACTGTGGCGAACTGGCTCGATGCACTAAAGTGTGACCCACCACCACTTGATCCTGTGCATTATGGGTGGAAGAGAGACGAAACAAACAGAGTTCTCATCCCAAAAACAGTTGGTAAAGGAGTGTGCTTAGCACCAGATGAAGTTCTGAAGCTAATCAGATGTGGGTGTGAATCACACTCAGCATGCAGGGGGAGTCGCTGCGGCTGCATGGGACGCGGAATCCCTTGCACAATGTTCTGTGCATGTGGCAGCGGCTTGGATTGCAACAATCCATTGACCCAAAACGCAAACGAAGAGCAGACTGATGATCCTGACGATCCTGACACAACTATGTCTTTTGATATTTGCCCCCAATAAATGGTTACCTAATGTGAATAACTGCATCAAAGTTGTCAATGCCAATCCCCCAGCTAGGTGTGAGCTTTGTTTTGCTTACGAGGTCATATCTTGTAGCTTTGCAACCTTCCATAGAATGCATGTGCCCTGCACTTCAGCATAAATTGTGGTTTATATCCGAATATCTATATCCATATAATGTGGGTTATGTCATTGAAGCATTATGATCTGGTTTTATCTGCAGAAAAGATGTTAAGTGCTCAGCAGTTAGCTAGATTGTAGAAATTGTCACTGAAATAAAACAAATACAGTGATGTCAACTGTGGCATTATCATATCTCAAGGCCAAACTTTAACCTCAAATGACCTTGACTTGACCCATGGAGTTGCAAAATGATATCCTACTGTTATCATGTGCCTATAGAACAACTCAGTCTCGCCCAAAACCATAAAAACGACAGTAAGATCACCAAAATATTTCCACGACTGCCCGGGATATGGAATATTCCTTATTTCGGGGGGCGATTGACCTCCAATGACCTTGAGTATTGACGAGTGTGGGTCAAAACGACTCCCAAAGTATCTGCAACCCCTCCAGATCGACTCATCATCCTAAAAACCCCTAGAAATGACACCAAGATCATCAAAATCCATCAAGTATTGACCAGGATATGAGATTTTTCAGTTTCGCCGGCCATCTTGGAAAATGGCGGCCATATTGAAAAAGCCAAGCGGGGGTCAGGTGTACACCCGATGGATTCTTGATTGGGGTGGTATAAGCTTTCGAAATATGTCAAGATTTGCTTTATAACAAACAATGCAGGATTCCCACCCCGTGCAACCGTGCAAAACAACGTACTTCATATCATTACAGGATGCACTCAAACAACACCAATAGAACACCTGCACACAGAAACAAAATACTGAAAGTTAGGGAACAGAACATTTAGACATGAGGGGAACACAATTTATGGCAGCAGCGACAACTAACCCACAACACCCTTGCCACTACATGTACAATCATGCACCAACACCTCGCACCATAAAGGTAACACTAGAGCAGTGGTCGGGGAACAGGGGTAAATTTAAAAAATTTTGGGGGTAATGCGTGCGGTATGAGAGACACTTCCCTCAGAGCCTCAGTCGTGTGTATGGTATCATGAAACGAAGAGGTGCTTTTAGTGCTTGACACTTTGTGCTGATATTTTTTTCGTATATTTTTATTTTATTTTGTTACATAAATGTGGCGTTATTCTAAATTTTAGAATATTACGAATTTACGTCCTGATTTTGATGTATCAAAAATGAAACAGCATAATTTTTCCAAAACCTGAAGTGGATGTTTTGAATGAAATTCTTCATTTCTTCAATCCTTTTTACTAATTTTGTTTGTGTGCTATTCTTATGCCAGCATGTGTGGCTTTTTTTTATTTCTCCATAATAATGGATCCAATAAACATTTTTTGAATTTGAATTTTTTGTATACCATATGCAACAATTTTAAGAGCAATTGGCTTGTTTTTGTTTACTTTGAAGTCTGGGGGTAATTTCATTTTACTCAAATAGATTTTTGGGTAATACCCAAAAACGTTCCCCGACCCATGCACTAGAGAGACATTATAACCAAATATTCCATACCACGACCCACAGACTTCACACAGTACAGAAAACACATACACACACACCTAACCCACAAAGCACTGACACGACTCGGTCCAAATGCGGTCCTAGGTGCGAAGCCGCCACTCATTAACAGGTCAGAGATCAGCCTGAGCAGATCGAATCGAGTTAACTTAGCACGATTCCGATGTGGACATCACCCCAACTTACGGACATATAAACACAGACTAGGCAACTCCACAGACGACACCTGCCACCTGTGCCAGGACACACCACAAACAATTGAACACATTATGACAGCCTGTTCCGCTCTAGCACAACAACGAACACAACACAACATCACTAGTGCGCTGAACCTCTGGTCCACTCCGGAGAGGGCGATCGGTTACTGCGTGCCGTCGGCTTGCTCGATCAGGGTGGGCTGATCGGCTAAACAACAACAACAACATCTAACACCTAACAACAGCACCTTAAACACCTAACAACAACACCTAAAACAGTTTAACTAAACACCTAAAACAATTTAACTAAACACTTAAACCTTACCTAACCTAGCTTAACCTAAGTTATATTATCTTTTTTCATGATAAAAGATAGCATTTATAAAAATAAACCACTGCGACACTCCTAATGTCGTGATACGGACGTTCGTGTTGCGATGGGCTGGCTCTGTGTGTATCCTAAACATTGTCGCGATTCCGTAGGAAGAAAAGAACACACACACACACACACATATATATATATATATACATATATATACACACGATATATATGTCGCCTCTAATCAAGGTATCTTAATATTAACATAAATAAATAATGAAGCTATAAAAAATGACACTAATGATGATTATCTCTTTTGATCAAGTGTTCTATTCAGATGGCCTGTTATTATTACTAATGTATATATATATATATATACACACACAGTACTTCAATTATTGTATGGAGGAAATTATGCAGAATAAGGCTAAGCTATCCAAGAACGTGGCCTATCTCTTCTATCAGGCCTAACACCGCTATAATTAGGGCCTAAGAGGAACGAGATTTTTCCCAACAATTATACTCTTGTATTCATACAATTTTGTTAATATATATATATATATATATATAATACACGTGTATTGTGGAATGACCGCATACATCTATACTTACACGTGCGTTCAGCCTCCATCAGATACATACAGAGTTGGAGCCACTTTAATCAAGTTCATTATTAAGACTTAATTCTTTCTTCATGTTCCGAACACGTTTTGATAAGATTCAAATGTGTCGATTGCAGAGATACGTCACAACGTGTCGTGTAGTTTACGTCACGATAATTTATAATGAGGTACGTCACACGTATGGAGTGATGTCTTATCTTTTCATTGAAAAGAGCAACGTTTAAAAATTAGGTTTCTTAGGTTTCAATTCGGGGTTTTTGTAGAATGTTAAAATAAGTATCGCGTTCTTATTTGTTATTAATTTTTATGAAATTTAATTAATAATAATAATAATAATAATAATAATAATAATAATTATTATTATTATTAATTATTTTTCATAATAATTTATTTGAAAAGCAAAGTTTTAATTTATTAATTAATTAATTTTGTTCATATAATGGCCAATTAATTAAAGGAAAATGAGGCAATCTTCTATTGACGAATGAGGACGAATTGTATTGTGTAAAATATGTCAGGGATCAGATGTCATCCCCGAGTCTTATCAGTCCCTTTAAGGGATTAAGGGCTTGGTTCTGGGATTGACACATGTTAATAAGGTTATTTTAATAATAATATTTATTGGAGAAAAGGTTATCAGTATGCAAAAGAGGGAAATCTTTGATTTTACACCTCTTTTGTGAAACAAAAATTATAAACTTTGAAGGTTGCATTCCCAGAAATAAATAAATTATAACAACATTTAATCTTCAGTGTTGTGAAACTAAAAGTACACTGGAATGAACTTCCAACAGATGCACAAGTTGTTGTTGTTGTTGTCTGATGGGGTTGTTTAACCTCCTTCACAACATCTAAGAACATATAACGAAGAGGATCTACCGCTGTAGGTGGGATCCGAACCATGGGTCGATATATCGGGTGTGCGTATAAAGTAACGCGAGTGAAAAGATAAATCCGATTTGAATTATATTAGCGAGTGAACATGGACGAGTAATATTTATTATTCGTACTTTACAACAACTGTATATTCGATAGTAAGGTTTGTGACGAGTTAAAACTAGTTTAAACCGGTTCAACTCGGATTTGCCTCTTCACTCGCGTTACTTTATGCATAAATCTGTATAATCTGGATGCAGAAGACAATCCCCCATCCAACTACTGCCCAGACAGAATGTCGCTTAACTTCGCTGATCAACGGGAAATGGTGTTAAGGCATTCGCCACGACGTAGCATCAACAACTGATACACAACTGATAAATAACTCTGATTTTCATAAAAAAAGTATCTATTTTGTTAAATCTCGAGTAACGTAAACTAAAAATTATTTTCTCTTATTTTGGCTTTAATTACACGTACTGTACGTCACTTGTATAAAAATAATTGGGATCACCTGAAGATCAGGGCCCCCAGCCTTCTTTAGTTAGCTTTATAAGGTTAACTAACGAAAATATCATGACCTAACCTAACCAATCGTCAAGGCGTACAGTTGACCTAACGATTGGTTAGGTTAGGTCGTGATATTTTCGTTAGTTAGCCTTATAAGGCTGATTAGAGAAGACTGGGGGCCCTGATCTTCAGGTGATCCAATAATTGTGTTAACAGACACTCATTATTTTATATATATATATATATACACACACACACATATATATATATATATATATATACTCAAAATAAAACCTGAATTTAGAACATATAACTTCTTTCTGACGGTGCATTCCATGAGTAGGTGAATTTTTTTCTTCTTTTGGGGGATCTTTTCGGTTTGACGGTTGGTGGAACAAAAACCAAAACAGTTTTTTTTGTTTAGTTAATGTTTATTACATTTCAAAATAATACATTTTAGTTTAAAGAAATGAAAAATAGTATCAAGAAAATAGATTTGAAAGTGGAAAAAAATAACAAAAAATAAGACATTACTAGCAGAAGCCCGTGGTAAAAATACCACGCTTAAACAATCAACACGGGCAACCTACGGACTTACGGGATAATTATTGGGATCTTTTCCGTTTGGGGGCTAGCAGCGAATTTTAATGAAAATCGGTATACTAATGTAGCTTTGGTCACTGATTTAAAAAATAACTTTCTTTTGTTGGAGAAATGAAAAACAAACGTGTTAGAGCACTTTAAATAATTAATGTGTTTTTAACGAAAATATCATGACTTAACCTAACCAATCGTCAAGGGCGTACAGTTGACCTAACCGGGCATTCAAATGACCTAACTGGGCATTCAATTGACCTAACTGGGCATTAATTCTTGATTTTTCTGCTACTTTTCCAGATCTGGCGGGATCCTTCAAAAAACGTATCTTCGCAAAGTTGCACTTTTTACCGTTTGACCGACGCTTTTGGCAACGAAAGAACTGGGTATTTATATCAAAGGAACGCACTTTCCCACAATTAGAGCACTTTTTCATAAACAGTAGCAGTTTGTGACTGGCCAAATTTAACACTCCTCTGGAACTAGTTTAAGCGAGTTAAAACACATATTAATTATTTAAAGTGCTCTAACATGTTTGTTTTTCATTTCTCCAAAAAAAGAAAGTTGTTTTTGAAATCAGTGACGAAAACTACATTAGTAGACCGATTTTCATTAAAATTCCCTGCTAGCCCCCAAACAGAAAACACCCAATTATTGAATACTCAGTTCATTGAATGCCCGGTTAGGTCAACTGTACCCCCATTGACGATTGGTTAGATTAAGTCGTGATAGTTTCGCTAGTTTACTGTCAAACCTAACGAAAAAATCACGACTTAACCTAACCAATCGTCAAGGGTATACATTTGACCTAACCGGGCATTCAATAATTTTCCCGTAGATTGCCTATGTTGATTGTTTAAGCTTAGTATATTTAACACTGTCAGTAGTATGGGTGAAAAATGGGAGAGTGCAGGAATGTTGCAATGCTGCAGAGATAATAATCAATGTTGCAAATTGGGGGTGGGGTATGTTGCAAAGGGGTGGGTGTATGGAATGAAGGGGGAGGGGGGTATGCAATGAAGAGGGGATGGGGTATGTAATGAAGGGGGAGGGGGTATGCAATGAAGAGGGAGAGGGGAGGGAGCTTCGGGGGGAGAAGGGAGGATGACCTCCCCCCAAAGGGGTAGCCTTAACCTAAGAGAGGAAGAGAAAGGAGAGACGGAGGAGTTCTTTGGGGGAGAAGGTGGGATGCTTCACCCCCCAAAAGGGAAACCTAACCTAAGTCTTAACCTAAGAAGGAAGGAGAGAGAGTTCTTTATTCCACCGAAGTTCGCATCATTATGATCGTCCTGAACCCAAGCAGGTCTTATATAGAGGATGGTGAGTTGCCAGATATCACTTTTTATATATGGAGGGGGTTACCAGATAGCATTTATTTTAATTGTTCAGGTATACATTATCAGGGTGGTTTGCTAGATACCACCATTTATCTTAATTCACACGAGTTGCCAAATAATGTTTTTATTTATTAAAAGCAACATTGACTATCTCCTTAAAGTTATTCAGAAAGAGAATTAATTATTTAAACGAAACCCAATATTAATAATAAAAGAAATACACTAGACAATTGGCTAGTTAAAGAAATCGTTCCAATAACATATTCTCTAAGAATAATATTCAATTTACCATTCGCTTTCATTTATTCTAAAACCTTAGAATGTATACTGTCTATTTACTTTTGACAATCCTTTCTTCTCCGAAATAAATAAAACATTCTTTTTATAAAATATTGGAAATATATAGGAAACAAATATACGATGGAATAATAGTATAAGAAATATGAACGAGGAATATATGATAAAAAAATATAACCATCAATATATCAGTACAGGATATATATATATATATATATATATATATATATATATATATATATATATATATATATATATATATACACAATTATGTTAAATAAATAAATACATGCACTTTATCTTCTACTGCACAAAATAAAAAATAAGAAATACAAAACGTATAACCCTCAATATAGCAGTACAGGATATATATATATATATATATATATATATATATATATATATATATATATATATATGAGGGGTAGCGCGTCTTAAGGTACCTAAGCGCCACCACAGGCGAAAACGTGTTTTTGATGGATATCACTATTTTCACCCTTCCTCTATCGCGTGGTTTGGGTTATAATGACCTTACGACACTAGAAGTATGGTTGAAAACCTTATGAAGCGAACTACTTTTTTCATCTCTATCGCCAGCCAAAAGTTCACCCAAAGTTCGGCATAATAAGAAAATAAAAAAATTTAAAAAATATATCTAAAATATAAAATATGAAAATCTATTCCAAAAACTCATCAACAGCTTCATTAGTATACTTAGAACTCTAATTTAACCAGAAATGAACGTTCTAGCTCAATTAATAACAGAGATACTATTGCGAGAATATTGTTGAACTTTGGAGGCGATTTCTGGCGAATTTTAATTTTGGCGTTTAGGTACCTTAAGACGCGGGACCCCTCATATATATATATATATATATATATATATATATATATATATATATATATAACAAAAACAATAAACACAATCATTTCCATCTCATTTCATTTCATTTCAGTTCCATTTCATATCATTTCATTCTTTCTTTGAATTCATCTCTGGAAGAAACAATGTACAAAATGCCTCAGGCCGACCGCAAAGCCTAACCACAAAGTTCCATTTGACCTAAATTCATCCCACATCCTAAGAAAAAACTCTCTTCACTTCAAATATTAAATTCATTATTACCATTACTACTGAAGTTAAGAAAGAAAGTTTTGTTTATTCTACAGTGCTTTCGAAAAGTATCTCCGCAGTGCTATGTTAAACGCACAGGAAATTAAAAAACTACAATATTTTCATTCAACCATGATTTAGTGATTTTATTACATAACCTTTTGATTTACAGCATGTGTTGAAAGTGTTTTCCACCATTTTGTAGGCACAGAGCAACTCGTGATTGTTTCCCAATAGACCTCTGATTAAGTAATAAGTTTCCTCATCATATTCCCAATGCAACAATATATATATATATATATATATATATATATATATATATATATATACACACACACATATATTTTTGTCAGAGAAAGTGAACACACACACACATACACACACACACACACACACACACAGAAAGAAAGTTTTGTTTATTGAATATGAATATTATATCCATAACATTAATTTTCAGAACAATGTCATCGCTCGGACTCTCAACCAGTACCCCAGCGTCTAATCCACTGGGATACCTAGGGCGCCCATTTATCAACCAACCCAAACAGACATTCATTTTCATGAGTTATTTATTCACACATCTACACGAGAAGTAAAAATCCATAAGTCAGGAATCTTGGGAAAGCCGAGATTAGTATGGCCGGAAAACATAATAATGCACAAAAATCTTCTAGATTTCTTATTTTCTAAGGATCTTTGTTTTACTGTGCTGTTAATGCCAAGATTATGAAGAGTAGCGGTGCTAATTTTGTTTCCTGCGGTACTGAGCTGAGCAACTCTGATGAAGATATTCCTATAACGACTTGCATGTCGACCAAAACATGGGCCCATAATATAGGTGTTACGATTGGTACAGAAACTTATCATAGCCCTGCCCAGTTACACTGACAACCAATCATTAAATTTACGAACAGCCTCTTAGTCTTTTGGGGCGGTGCTTGGGATCATGCGTATAAAAGGAAATATTTTCAGCTGGGAGTCGCAGTAATTTTTTTCACCAGTGAATAAACATTCCCTCCGCCATGAGTCAAGAACTTTATAGTTTATCAGATTTATATCAAGATGGTGACATTGTAGCATTGTCTACAATTAATCTTAACGCGGCTGACCGGGATGGATTATTTCCAACGCAAACCGTTGATGATATTTGCAATGACGCTCCTTACGATCCGACGCAAGGGACAGCCATAGAAATGTAAATGCCTATAATTTTGTTTTTTGGAGTCAATTGTTCACAAACTTGTGCGTGCCAGAAAGAGGCTTATTTCATCATATATATGGAGGGTTGTAGTAATTCACCTCATCACATTAAAAATACTTCATTTAGGTAACTGCAATTATGCTAAAAACCTGTTTTGACTCATTGAGTTTTTTATAGCAATCTTTTGCATGTTTTTTATAAATTCAAATGTTATTCGTAATTATCTCTTAAAGGAACCTCTCTGAGCGGTTCAAAGACATCTTCACATTGTAATACTCTTACTATATGTATACTCTGTGTGTTTTTATTAAAAAAGATTCAGTATGAACTAATGAATTATTCTTTCTCCTTTAAGGTCCGATGAGGATTTGTCACGTGTTATATAATCTTTTCGTTTTGAAGAACCCCATGTCATGGACCTGGATACGGAGGTAGAAGATTTACCGAGCAATCAGCCCAACGAATGTCATCATTAACGAAATAATGTGTTTTTTTTTGTTTGATCTTTTTTGGGAGAAGAAGACACAATGTGTTTTCATCAATTTATTAAATGAAATAAATCGTCTTTTTAGTACAATAACCATCTTAAACTACAGAATATACAAACTAACATTATTGGTTACAAATATATATATATATATATATACACACACACTAACAAAACATCATACTATACAACGAGTACGCACAATCGGAAAAACGGCTTTTAATCTGTCTGCATTCCATTTCATCAATTTATTAAATGAAAGAAATCATGTTTCTAGTACAATGACCATCTTAAACTACAGAATATACAAACTAACATTATTGGTTTTATATATATATATATATATATATATATATATATATACATTTAACTGCAAACACGCAGTATAATTAACGTAAAGAACGACGCTTGTATAGGAGATATTCCGCACAAGATGAGAGAGAACGAAACAAATGAAAAAATGAGGTAACCACCCGGGAATCGAACCCGGGATCTTCCGATTGCCGGTCAGATATGATAACCACTACACCATGGGCCTCTCTCTCTCTCTCTCTCATCTTGCGCGGAATATCTCCTATACAAGCGTCGTTCTTTACGTTAATTATACTGCGTGTTTGCAGTTAAATGTATATAATGTTACGGCATGCGGGAGGTGCCCCCTTGGGGCATTGGTTTCTGCGCGTATGTAGAGGAATTACGGCATTTGAATGAGTGAGGCCCATGGTGTAGTGGTTATCATATCTGACCGGCAATCGGAAGATCCCGGGTTCGATTCCCGGGTGGTTACCTCATTTTTTCATTTGTTTCGTTCTCTCTCTCTCATCTTGCGCGGAATATCTCCTATACAAGCGTCGTTCTTTACGTTGATATATATATATATATATATATACGAACAAAACATCATACTATACAACGAGTACGCACAATCGGAAAAAAATTTGTAAAGTCTTTACCGCGTGACATATGCATGAGAAATGAAAGGCAGTACATTCCACACGTATTACTAAAATATCCTTGTAACCGGAATGGGTTCCATACAACTTCGGGGATATGCAACTGGCCGAGAAATTTTACAATAACAGGGTCGCTCCAGGGTTGAGTCCCGAGTGAATCAAAATAGTACAGGCGGTCCCTATTTTTAAAATAGATTGCAAACCAATGAATCCCTTCATTACCAACGACAACTGTCTTCACAATAAGACTACTGCAATCTCGCGTAGTTGGCAAATTCAATGTTTCATTCTTCGCAAACACACTGATAAATTTGGAACGTGTGATTCGTTCACTATTCATTACTCTCTGAAGTGTATTCGCATCCATTTTAAAAGTCAGTGATAACGCCCCTAAATCTGTCTACTTCTATTAGGGCTTGTGACTCGAGATATACTAGTACGCTAATAGGTGCGTCAATAGGCTTGGTGAATTCCAACCTGACTGAGGTGTTTCCACTCTGCTGTGAACTTAAATGTGTATTTACGCTAGCAGAAAAGTCAGGTGTGATATCAAACGGATAGAGGTTAAATTGATCAATGAATTCTTTCTCTGTTACCCCATTCCCGAGCTCATCACAATCACCCGCAATATGGGCCAGATTACTATATGCTCTCGCGCAAAGCGGTAACACAGTATCTGATGAATAGTCCGTATTCAATGTTCCTCCCAACGCAATGCCACTAACGTATAGTTATATTTTTAAGTCCGAAATTCTCGAATTTAAAGGCACTCTTTTTATATTTTCCATTCACTGAAACATGGTTCTGCATTCCAATTAATATCCTTTTAGGAAGATTTCCCAGGGCGATGTTTTCTATCTGTTTCGATGCCAACCCTGCTGGCACTCTGTATAGTTTGATTTGTACTCTGTTAATAGGGTATTTTACTGTGGCGTTTAGTAAACTTTTCTAAATTTCTAGTTGTTTTGGTGAACTTAATTTCACTCGTCGTACGCGGAGGTATGTCTCCATAATGTGAACCACAACGGGTTTTTCTCCCTCTTCTTGATCAGCATCCAGATTTAAGTAGATCTCAGGACTCGTGCGGGTGAGCTTTATTTTCATATCCAGCCCATTCACAAGAAACTTCTCCTGGAATGTGAAATCTGTATGCAGGCGTTCAAAACACTCGTATATCTTCTTTTTAGAATTTTTAAATTTGTCCTTTATACTACTTTGTCTTTAATTTGATAATGTCCCTCGGCACTTAAAAAGGTATCCTTCGCTTCTTTGGAAAAGTTGAGGACATTTTCCAGATAGGCTCGTAGGTGATAGTACCCCGTGCCTGCCGATATGTTGACCTGATTTAAATATACGTCACACTGGTTGAATATGGAGTGCAGAAAGTTTGTTTCAGGGTATACAGCATATTTGTCATCGCAGTCCGTTCCCTCAAAAAAGTAAGGGCCTGAGCTGGGTATCACGAATTCTATAGGGGCACTCGGGGAACTAATTGTGTTTAAAGGGTTAATTGTAATAAAGTCACTGTGTTCAATAGAAACTTGAGTTGGGGCCATCTCAAAGAGGGATAGCTCCGATTTACAGCATTGTGAACTACACGGGTGGATGAAGCGTGCCATGACGAGTTAGAAATAGTACCTCCTCTCTCGACAAGTAGTAAACAAACTATGATTCATGAGTTCAATGTCCTTAGCTTATATCAGTCAAAAAAATGGTCAACCATAGGCTTCATTCGCTTACAACACTTCTTTTTTGATATCCTTTTACGTTTAATGACACGTGGTGGTAATCCCTTCTTCCGGCTAGTCATCTTCTTCCCACTACCACGCATTTTTCTCTTTGCATCTTTGACGATTTCGTCCCGTGTACGTTTTAGGTTTAACCCCAGCCAATATGTATTCTGCAATGTTAAGACCTGATTGTAGCGCTTTCCTTCCGAGGTATCTGGCACCCCTCTTCAGCAAAGGAACAGCCGTACGTAGTATGGTTGAAAAAAATGAACCCAAGTCCACTACTCTCCCCTCGATAGACGGTGAAAAGCTTTCTGTCCATTATAACTCAGTGCGTCGAAAGTGCAGCTTCACTGTTAAGCTCCTGTTACCGAATGGGAAATTTTTACGCAATCGTTCTTATATATATTGAGATATTGGTTATTAGATTAGTTGCGACGTTCACATAATGGGGTCTGTCATATGTAATACTCAAACTCCTTTCTCAATGGTTGGGAATGTGAGCAATGCGCAGCAGGCGTGCCTGGATATCCCCAACAAACTGGTGCTCCACTATATTGCTGTAAATATAGCACATGTCTGGGGGTTTATAGCCGTCAAACATTTTCTCCAATTTCAACTGATACATTAGGCTGGACAAATCGTGTTGTGCCTCGTGAAATGTGTCCCTTTGGAAGGCTGCGTTATATTGTCCATCGGTTATAATTTTGAACACTCTTTGGTCTTTAATATTTCGGTTAGCCTGCGATTTTAGGGCCATAGTGCATGCATGCATGGGGATCATTGTTTACGATTTCGTATACTAAATCGCCCGTAAGATTTGAGCTTTTTAAACTTACGTTTAAGTCTCTCACAACATCCTCGGCCTCACCATAGTGACCCGGCCCTAGTGTTACTTCTGTACTGTAATACTGTGCATACCCAGTGGGGGTACGCATGGTTTCATCCCGAGTTACCCCGGCTTTTTCACACTCAACAGTCTCTAAGAATCGTAAAAACGGTATCTTTATAATCAATTTAAAAAGAGGGTGTCCAGCTGAATTTCACATATCCCCACCTCATACGAATCACGGCCCAATTCAATGGGTCCATGGAGCTCTGTTACAAAGTTGGCTAGTGTGTTGTTAGGGTGTACAGACAGGGACGAGGAGGACGGGAGTGTGACGTAGAAATGGTTAGGAGCCATGTTGCATACTATTTAAGCTTCATTATTGCAGCTTTTATATAGGTGTTGAAGCTTTCTGGGTACCCTAGCCATTTCACCAGGTACATTTTTCTCTTTCCTGAACCTTTGCTTCCTAAAATTTTCTCAATTTTAAACACATTTTTTCCTAAATTAAATGCCACTTTCTGCAACTCCTCGCGGTAAAAGCCTCCTGCGATTTCTTCCCCATTCAAATCTTCAACGTAATACATCATTATCTCACCTTTAGGTCTCATAGCCCTAACTTTAAAAATCTCACGTGTCCATCCTTGCTCAAATCCCTTCGCGAATTTATTTCCCGAACGCGACAGCCTTACATAATCATTGATTTTGAAACGCGCAGAGTGTGGTGGTGTTCCATCTCTTCTCACCTCTGGGCGCGTACCTCTTTCTAAAACCTCGTTAGGTGTTGTCCCAATCGTGCGATGGTGTGAGCGGTTGTAGGATGAGGCCAATGATTCCAGAATGTCTAGAAATCTGTATGTGTTTTTATGTGTAAAATAGCGGTGCATGCGTTCCTTTATGGTACGTTGAACTCTTTCAGCTAAAGAAGCCTTATGTATAGAATTGGTAGTGTAATAGCTGATATTAAACTCTGTCAACATGTTCTGAAAAGCACGGCCTATAATTCCTTCCCCATATCCGTACAAAAATAGCCAGGAACCCTGTTTTCTTTTAACATCAGCGTTTTGGTGGCTTTAGCAACTGTTTCAGGTGATTTATTTTTCAGAGGAATTAGCCACAGATATCTAGAGAATACATCTATTATGAATAGAATGTAGCGGTAACCATCGTTATACACAGAATATCTTTGCATGTCTGTTAAATCTGCTTGCCAAATAGAGTCAATCGAAGCAGCTGTTGTCTTGGCTGTTTTAAACCTTTTTCTCACAGGCTTATGAAGTGTATAAGCGTCCTGCTCCCGCAAAAATCTCTCAACATCTTTTTTTCCTACTCCGTAAACACTTCTGTACAGTCTATCTACGCCTCCGTAGGAGGCTGGGTTAGAAATGTCATAATAACGTCTTCTTAATATGTTAGCCATTTGCGTATTTTAGAGGCACGTGGGTAGGGTTGACCGTTGTTTAACCTCTTCCTTCTCCTCTTCAAAGGTGTTACCGCCGGGGGTGACGGCGTCTTCAATTGTGTCACGTGCGTCGCATGCATGTTCCAAGTCTTTTAACCTGTTCAGATTTCCTATCATTGTTTTGGGGACATTTGTTTGTTGTAGTCTTGCTTTAATATGCTTCCATCCTGATGGTGAGGGCCTATCCCACTTTCTCACCAGATCATGGAAGATGTCTACGATATTCGATCCCTGTACCTTTGCTCCTTCCACAATGATCTCGCCTGTATAGGTCCATTGTATGGCTGGGTCCTCATTCAATAGATTATAAAGACTTAAACCTTTATTCCTCAATGTATGTGGGAGGGTGCTTTTTGACACATGCTCGATACGTTGTGTGGCCGACCCTTAATCTTTGATTGGTCAGCTCTATCGTCGGAGACAGGTCCTATGTCACCATGTCCATCGTTCCCCGTGCTGTGCCTAATAACCACGGGAATCTCTGTCGGGTTCTTATAATTTTCGTACTCGTGAAGAAATTTCTGCAGAGCTTCTTGGTATAAGATTCTTTACTCATCAGGTGTTTTTTCACTGTTTAATAGGGCTAGCAATTCGCTTTCCATTCTTTTAAGCCTGCTTTTACGGGGATCTAGATCCGTGTCTGGATTCTTTGAACTTTGCAGTGAAGCATACACCTCGTGTGGAATCACTACCACTTTCTTCATTATATTAATCTAGCCAGTAAAGGACCCAAAACTGAAAATAAGATGGGGAGGAATGACCTCCTCTTTGTACAATAATTCGTTTTTTCTTCCCTACAGTTTGACTTTTACGAGCGAGTGCACGTATTATGTTCTTGTAACGGCGTAGGCGAGCCTTCTGAGATGGTTTCATTGATACATTGCAATTTATAACGTTAAGACAGATTTCACAGATGCATTTTAAAAAGTCGGAGTCGATATTTTTAGCAAACATCTGCTGCATTGCCCGGGGCAGTCGATGATAGATTTTTATTAATTCATGGTATTTCTTTAGCCTCTTTGTCATTCTGGAATATACACCGTTTCAGGCTCGTTTGGAAATATATTCGTTCTTAGAAGCACCCTAAACGTGTTTCGCGGATGAAGGTCGCAAAGCAAATATCCGTAACGCGTTGTAGCTTCTTTATAAACTTCCAAAAACTCCTTACGCTGATTCGGGAACATTTGATTGGCTAATACCCCAATTTGTGATACATCTCTACGTTGCGCGAATAAGACTAGATATTGTGTATTTAACGACATCGCGCATGTATCTATTTTTGAAAAATAGATTCTGATTGATGAAGAACACGCTTATGTTAAGATGGTGGGAGAATACTGTAAATGTCTCGGCAAACGTTTTATCCATCTCCAACATGAGATCGTCAATT
Source organism: Bathynomus jamesi (assembly GCA_023014485.1). Lineage (NCBI taxonomy): Eukaryota > Metazoa > Arthropoda > Malacostraca > Isopoda > Cirolanidae > Bathynomus > Bathynomus jamesi. The sequence goes on along the minus strand of JAJOZX010000706.1, from coordinate 488,469 downwards.
ACAATGACTGTATGTTCATTTCCCTTTAACGAATTAACATCATATACACCTTTGTGGAACAAAATATCATCTTGGTACTCGTTGAACACTGATTGATACGTCGAATAGCACCATATAACTTTATGCACAAATTTTGAGAACATCTCTCCCTTTTCTTTAATGATTTTAAGCATAAACACAGTTTTACCACATCCTGTAGGTCCAGATATAATACATGTGGATGGGCTCGTGAACCTGAATTTTTCTACAGAGTCCATTTCTAACACGTCACACTCCTAAGTGGGTCATTTACAAATATAATAAATATTTAGTGCTGCTCCTTATATTCTACAGTCTTGTTTTCTCTTCTCCCACAGAACCGTGAATGACGATGAGGTACAGCACCCATCATCGACATTACAGATGACCCCGACGACAGTGTAGTTGTGATCACAGAATCCTTCGCCGACGAATCCTCACCAGCGATACCTGTAGCACGCGACAATTCAAAGCGGAGGCATGATGAAGAGCCCTCGTCAGGTATAAAGGCGCCAGGATTGCGCCGGTTGTTAGACCACCTAGTAGAGCCCCAACCCTCTACGTCTTACGACACAACCCCCACAATAGTACTTCCTCAAATAAAAATATATCCCCTTATTCCTGTTCAATCCGTGTACATCCTCCACAGCAGCTTCTCGCTCTGTTGAGGATGGCATAACATTCGAGTTGGTGCGCACCGCTACCCCCACCCCAGCTTGACTAGAAATCGGTATATAGTCAGGGTTGATCCTAGATCCATGTATAGCAATGGTGTTGAACACGGACTACGGCGCATAGTTGAGCGTATTGTAGAGTTTGCCCTTCAGAACCGCGACGAACGTGAAGTCAGGACGAGCTGTCTTTGGATTCGGGTCAGATGACGGAGATGTAGATGATTTTTGGGTAGTAATACCTTCAGACGTTTGGCAGCTGAAGATATAGAGTATATATTAGGCCGTATAATGCAGGCCTCTCAAAGTAGTATAGCCTTCAATATGGACAACTTCACGGTAAATATTGACCGTGTATTCCGTGTTGCGGGTCATAGCCTTACTCTTAACTTCAATTCTCAGGCTATTTTGACGGCATATAAACGTCGATCGTGGTTGCGGCTTTATAGCAGTAGTCTTAGCGTATGTTTACTGTACTAAATACACGCCAAAAATTTGGTTGCCTACGGTAGTGGAGCGTGCCCGTAAACTAGCTGTAGACTGTAAACTTGAGTTTGACTGTGCTATGGGTCCTGAAGAGCTGAAGGGTAGAACAGGAAATGAATGTTCGTATAGTTGTATTTGGATGGATGATCGTCGTAGGACTGTGTATGTTTTTAAAAGCAGTGTGAGAGTATAAGCCCCTACTTATTTTAGGACTGTCAGGGACAACGTATCTCCCCATCCGTAATATAAGGGACCTTTACGCGAGTTATGATAAAAGTCGAAAATATGGGCGACATCATGATTTGTGTAAGGGTGTATCGAGTTTGCGGATGATATAGTGAAACATTGTAAAGATTGCCACATGGTATGTGAGCAGTGTAAAAGCTCCAAATGTGAAAGCCGTGTAGTTGAAGCTGAGAAGAGGGATTGATGTGTGTAGACGCACATTTTTCAATAATAACTGTTTTGAGCTCCATAAATCAATTGGCACGTGCAGGAAAATGAGAATCTGTGAATGTGGTATGTTTCATATGATGGATAATTGGGGAATTTCAAGCATAAATGTGATGAAATTCACTGTCCTACATGCCATGAGAAATATAAGGCGGATGGAGTAAAGCATGTATGTTATATGAAAGATGCTAAGCCTAAAAATAGCCCTTGTATAACTGTGTACTACGATATAGAAACATACACGAACGCTGAAACCAAAGAGGTTATTCCACATTTACTTGTAAGCCAGACTATCTGTGATGAGTGTATGGAGATCGAGTGTGATGAGTGTCACAAATGCGGTAAACGTACAAACGTTTTTAAAACGATGCCTACGATAGCCCTGTGAAACTCTTTGTGTCCTATATTGTCAAGCTAGCGGACAAGTTAAAAAAATGACTGTATATTCTCGCCCATAACGGGGCAAAATTTGACACACAGTTCCTTTATAAGGAGTTGCTTGAGCACGAGTCATCTGAGATATTTACAGGTGATCCCTTGAAAAGAGGCAACAAACTAATACAGATGCAAATAAGAGGTAATGTACAGTTTAAAGACACTTTATTATTCACACCTTGTAAATTAGCAAAGCTACCCAAGGTGATGGGTGTAGCTGCTGAAGTTTCAAAAGGATATTTCCCTTACACATTCCTCACAGCGAAACTTTAAATTACGTAGGACTACCTCCACCCAAACATTACTTTAACTATGAATGTATGAGTACAGATGAACGTGAAGATTTTGACCGATACTACAACAGTTTTAATGAATCTAATCCTTATAATATAGCTGATGAATGTGAGCGTTATTGCGTGAATGATGTGCGCGTGCTTAGAGTATGTTTCCAGGCCTTTAGAAGGATGTACATAGGCCGTTTCAAATGCGATCCGTTGCAAGTCGCAACCACCATCGCCTCATTATGTTTTACGGTGTTCAAGAATAACTTCATGCCTAAAGACACCTTAGCCATTATTCACAGAAACAATCCCCGCAGTTATGGGCACAAGGCTATTTACTGGCTCATACACCTACAGCAGCAGACAGGTGTATACATAAAGCATGCCCGCAACACGGGTGAAGTACCCATTAAGGTTAATGGTCGTGTTTTTTGGGTTGATGGTCTAAGTGAAAACCGTGCCACTGGTGAGAAGACTGTGTACTCCTTTAACGGTTGCTGGTGGCACGGATGCCCCCGTCCTGAGTGTGGAATCGCAGGAGATATCCACGGTAGATCTCCTGCCGACTGTCTTGCGTGGACCCGCACCCGCGATCAACTTATAGGATCCCAGTTCACTCACAAAGTCTTGTGGGAGCATGAGTATGATGCACGGATGGAGACAGACGGACAGTACCGTGAAGAAATAAACACGATCAAGCGTTCAATGGTGCTGGATCCTCTCAAATGCGGTGATAGCTTGTTCGGAGGGCGTACAAATCCCTTCAAGCTATACTTTCCGCCTACGGAGGGTGTGAAACTCCATTACTACGACTTCTGTTCTTTATACCCCTACGTGATGAAGAACAATCCGTACCCCGTAGGTGCGCCTGAGAAACTGGTGGGACCTGACCTACCCACCATCGAGAGTTCTCAACAAATTTGAACGGGTACTATTTCGGCCTTTCTTTCGTAGACGTACTCCCCCTCGCGATTTATGGATGCCGATCTTACCCGTCGTTATCGATCACAAGCTCATGTTTCCCTTGTGCGTGAAGTGCGCAGAAGAGAACAATGGTGATTGTGACCATACAACCCACCAGCGTAAGATTAGAGGTGTATATACAAGTCCAGAGCTGGACCTAGCTGTTCGCCATGGCTACAGCATATTGAAGATACATGAGGTGTGGAGGTTTCAGAAGCTACCCAACCTTTTCACGCCATATATAAACGCTTTTTTGAAAGATAAGGTCGAAGCATCAGGGTATCCGCGAGGAGTTGATACCGAAGATGAAAAGTCGGCTTATATTCAACGTTACCGTGCCCGTGAAGGTATACAGCTTGACCGTTCCCAAATTGTAAAGAATCCTGGCAAGTGCTTTAGTGCAAAGTTGTGTCTAAACAGTCTTTGGGGAAAATTTGCACAGAATACCGGCTATAGTGAAGTCTGGGATTATGCCAACGCTCCCGATAAAGAGGTCATGGAGATCGAATGTAGGTAATACTTACATAATAAAGTACAACAATACCGAATTGGCCACAGATACCTCACGGGTTACAAACATACCTGTAGCCAGCTTCACAACGGCCTACGCACGCATCAAACTTTGGGGCTATTGCATTCTCTTGGGCGGAGGGTATTGTACGCTGATACAGATAGTGTGATATTCACAGAGAGGGAGGGTGAATACATGCCTCCTATTGGTGAATTCCTCGGTGAGTTGACTGATGAGATCAAGGATGAGTATGGAGACACCGCATACGCCGACTCTTTTGTCTCAACAGGGCCAAAAACTTATGGGTACGGGTGAGGGTGGGGGAGGATATGAAATATATCGTGAAGGCAAAGGGTATCACGCTCAACCAGGCGAATCGGCGGGTCGTTAACTTTGATCGTTGAAGGATCTAGTGTGCTTGGAGATGATGAGGGCGACGGCCGCCCCAACTAACTGTAGGCACCCACAATTTTCGGGCGCAGAAGCTGGGGGGCGTGAAGGAACTTAGGGGTACAAAGGTGTGCCGTAACACCTATAGGAAACGTTACCAGGTACCTGGTACCTATGATACCGTACCCTTTGGATACCATAATCTTTGATGTGTCTATTGTTAACTTATTTATTACACGTATTTGTAAATATATATACACACCTTGAATATAATCTTTCATGTGTCTATTGTTAACTTATTTATTACACGTATTTGTAAACATATATATATATATATATATATATATATATAATTATATATTATAAATATATATATACAACCTTGAATATTTCGTTTATTAAATAAATCGTGTTTCAATTAGCGTTTCAATTTCTCCTTGTGTGTGTGTGTGTGTGTGTGTGTGTGCGCGTGTGTGTGCACAGGAGAAAGTTCTAAGCTCCGCCCACTGTAAGACCAGCAACGTGAGTCATGCTACTACCTGGGCTTCCCCTGCGTGCTCAGTTGATCGCAGTAAGCCCTGGACCTCAGACGTGTATTCTCCCGCATAGACAAAATTGCGTGTTCGACGTTTATGAAATGGTATTCTGCAAAGTGTCAAGATGTGGTGGATACTGAAAAACTCCCTATTCCACCCTCCTTTGATGCTTTTAAGGCTACGTTGAATCGTGCGAAGGAGCAAGATGTACAAATACTCTATGGCTATTTTGGTGAGAGCATTGTAGGATTTCGTGGGACAAGTGATGTCTTGAACTATGTTGTAAGACTAAACTTTATAAAAGCTTACATATACCGTGAAGTAAAAGAAACAACACGTGCAGAATAGAAGCAACGGATATGGATAGTGAGTCTTGTTGATGAGTGGTATGACAAGCGATATTATGTCATGTTGCATCATACCGCGTACTCGTGCCTTGCGACTGAAAATATAAATATTGTAGTCATGGAGAATCTTAAGTATTTTTATCACTATATTAATATATATCATGACGAAGTTTGTAGTGAGGTTGTGGCTAATGCCCTGTGTGAGTTTTTAACAGACTTTAGAGATGAGTATCGCTTGTTAAACAAAAAGGTCAAATATGAACATATGTTTCTTTCTAACAGTGCGCCGGAATGTGAAGATGTTTAGTTTGTGGAAATGGCGAGTGGTAAAACATTAAAACCGTTATAAAATGTGTTTAGTTCGTGAAAATTACCCTGAAGGAAAATGTCTGGTACGTATCTGGGGAGTGGGAGTGATAAAACATTAAAACCGATATTACTTCGTGTGTCGCAGATGGAAAATTTCTCAAAACACCTGCCCAATATAATAGGATACAACGAAACGATTCATGTTCGAACAGCGCTGTACACGTTTCATTAGCTTATGGTGTGACTCACTCCTCCCGTCGAGCCGACGCGTTGCATGTGGCTCATGGTTATCTCAGAGCTTGAACCGAGTGGACGTGCGCTCCTCGAATACGATGGAACTTCCTTTGAGCAGCATTCTCAACGCCGTGTACGATGTGTCTGTGACGAAGTCGTTGCACGTGTTCAGGCGTAAATCCGGTGTCGTTAACTATGTACTAGAAATGGATTGTAGACAAACAAACAAACGGAATGTTGTTTATTTAGGTGTCGAGGAGATGAATAGAATCTTCGTGATAGTTGAAAAGTGGAGTGAAGATCGTTATAAAATTCTTACAGGTGTAGGTACAAGAAGAGAGCAGATTAGTGACACCCCTTCATATGCCGTTGTTTGTACGTTGTGTATAAATAACGATCGGCCATGCATTGATATACGGCTGATGTGGAAGAATGCTTCTGATAATAACGCTCTTGTTCCTACGCGAAACAGTTTCATCCTCGACAGAATGTTTGAAATCTTCGGATTCCGCAAACTGAAGCCTATATTAGACCCGCGTGTTATGGATATGCTTTATTTTGATACGATTCTTGAATACGCATACACCGCTCTGCTCGATAGGTTTACCGAGTGTAGTGCTGAACAAGGTGAGAATGGTCTAGAGCTGGACGTTTATTTAAAAAGTTTAGACTCTTTGAAATATCATGAGCTTTGGTACAAAGCACTTGAGCAGTACAGGGCCGAGCTCACCTACACCGTTCACCCTGAAGAACTATTTCTTTCTATAGTGAACAGCTGTCGTAACGACTTAGAAGATTATTTCAACTGTCGCTATGCAGTGTGAAGAAGAGTTAACGATTGAAAAGCTCGGTTCGGTTGAAATAAACCCTCGATTGGAAAGGCGTGTTTATAAACTTGTATTTAATAATGATGTTGTGGCTAACGATGACCTCTTTGTGCGTGCTTCTGACTGTATTCTAGCCGTATTTAAAGTTAACTTGCCAACCGGATGTAAAGTGGGTACAAAAATAGTACTGAACGATATGAAGGCCATTTACATAGAGTATAGATATCCCTATACCTTGAGCGGTGAAATATTATTAAACCGCGTACACTGCGTAATGCAGAGCAATAACAATGTGATTGTAGACTCGATTACGTGTGAGTTTAGTGTATTGCGTAGTAAAACAAGGTGAATGTATTTATTTTCAATATATTTAACATAACTGTATATATATATATATATATATATATATATATATATATATATATATATTTCTCCTGTACTGCTATATGGATGGTTATACGTTTTGTATTTTTTTTTATTTTTTTTATTTATTTTTTTATCATTCCAATGTATATTTATTTCCTACATATTTCCATGATATAATTTCATATATATATTTCTCCTGTACTGCTATATTGATGGCTATACGTTTTGATTATATACATATTCCTCGTTCATATTTCTTAAACTATTATTATTTTTAATATTTTTTATGATTCCAATGTATATTTATTTTCTATATATTTTCAATATTTAATAAACAGAATGATGTAATGTTGTTTTATTTAATTCTTTTGGTTGTGAACAATTATGCCAAATGGCTGGTTACGCCTTCTAAACTAACTGACGGATTTTCTAAGCCAACTGTTAAGAATTAATTAAATAAATGGCACAATCTGGCAACTCAACCTGATCAATCCAATTACGCCTTCTAAGCCAACAATCAATAATATATGCTTTAATTAAAAAAATAGCACAACCTGGCAACTCAACCTGTACAAGCCATTTACGCCTTCTAAGCCAACTGGCGGATTAAACCAACTGGCTGATTTACAACTAATAAAACAGCGGCGGGTCGGCTGAAGTGTTAATATGCACTTGGCTCCTGCCAGGTGAACACCTCTCTTCCTTTCTCGCCTTCTCCTCTATTTCTCTTGGGGGATAACGCCGCCTCCAAGTTTCATGACCCCTTGTTGCACCTGCAACATTCCCCTCCCCCTTCATTACATACCCCTCCCCCTTGCAACATACCCCACCCCATGTGCAATATACCCACCCCCTTTGCAACATTGATCTTTATCTCTGCAACATTGCAGCATTCCTGCACTCTCCCATTTTTCACCCATACTACTACTATGGGCTTCCGCTAGTAATGTCTTATTTTTTATTTTTTTCCTTTTTCAACTATTTTCTTGATACTACTTTTTATTTCTTTAAATTAAAATGTCTTATTCTGAAATATAATAAACATTAACTAAATAAAAAAGCTGGGTTTTTTTTTTCCGCCGGCCGTCAAACCGAAAAGATCCCCTTTGGTTATGAAAGCTTCTTGTCAGATGATAAAATAAAATTTTGTAATAACTTCTTTAAAGAGAAGAAATTGTCATCAAAACTTCTTTTTGCGTAATTTGAGACAAAAGAAGATAAAATTTCTTTGTACAGAAAGTTGCGGGAAGAATGTTTTCTCTGTGTGTAGTTTCTAACCAAAAAGCCTTTTGTACTTGGATGAGAGAGACTGCTCAGTGCTCACACTTAAAATTTAGTTATCGCGTAATGATTATATTATTTATCTCTTGTTTGAAATTGGCTGTACAGGGTGTTCCAGGAGTCTGGACTCAGAGAAAAAATAGACATTATATTTTTAAAGTGAAACAAACACATTTCTAATGCCAGTTTTACATATTTCAGGAAAGAAAATACCCTGATGACTTAGTATACCAATCAAGAGAAGGTGGAACTGGTGTTGCTACATGTTTCGGGAAAAAGCCAGAGGGAGGCATGTCAGTTATTTCACGAACATGCCTCCCTCTGGCTTTTTCCGGAAACATGTAGCAATATCAGTTGTACCCTCTCTTGATTGATATACTGAACCATCAGGGTATTTTCTTTTCTAAAATATGTAAAACTGACATTAGAAATGTGTTTGTTTCACTTTAAAAATATAATGTTTATTTTCCCCTATGAGTCCAGACTTCTGGGACACCCTGTATTTTGTAAAATGTGTCGCGGTTGTGAATTTAAATAAAGTTTAATTTTATTATTATTACTATTATTTATAATCAGTTTTCGTTCTCTGGTTCATTTTCCACCAAAGAAACAACTGGACAGCATACGCATAAAGGGAAAATGATCCATCCATCTATTGTACTGTACATCAAATCTCGGAAAATGCACCGAGGGATCAGTGTACATGGATCTGTTTTCATTGTTTTAGAAAATTTAGACTAACCTCATAAAATAATCCAATTACTTATATTGTGCGCATAGATCAACTAACCAAATGTATCTTGTGGTTTAAAATTATGAAAATTGATCCTAGTATCATACATAGGTTACTTGATGCATTGTTTGAAGTTTGATGTAGATGAAGCAATTTCCCTATATGCTGTATCCAATTAGCATTTGCAAATTTCTTTTGCAATACGATGAAAATAGCGGAAATACTCTATTAAATATGTAATTATTGATTATATATATATATATATTATATATATATATATATATATATTATATATACGCCCTGTATATATGATACACACAGACCGTGCATGGAACAAGGAACTCTTCTGGGAAAATTAAATCCACTATACTCCGAATAAGTAATGGTAAATGACAAACACTATAGTTTTTTCTTTTTCATGATGTTAGCCCGATGTGTTAGTTTCTTGTTCCATGCACGGTCTGTGTGTATCATGAAAAAACCTCAGGGGACCATTCTGAGTTCAATCCCATAATATATTATATAATACAGTATATAGGCCTCATATATATATATATATATATAATATAATATATAAAAACCTTTGGTTAGCTTCCGCCCGAATTGTTCATTCTGACGAAGGTCAAGCTTTTCACTCCACCTTAGACCTACAGTTTAACGTGGAACCCGAACCACGCCCCACCAGGGGTTTCGAACCCGGGTCCGATGGATTCGTAGTCAGCGACGCTAACCACTACACCACCGAAGTGCATCACTACACCACCGAGGTGTGTGTGTGTGTGTATATATATACACACACATGAAGGTTGTTCAAAAAGTAAGTTTACAAGGTTAATTACCGGTGCATTATGCACAGTACAATAATGTTGTTGGTAGTACAATATTTTGTTAGACATGTGTGGAAAAACTGTAAAGTAGCAACATCCACCACAAACCAAAAAGTTCAGGATTACACCATCAGTTGGTAAGGTGATGGCAACGATTTTATGGGACCATCAAGGCGTTTTGCATGTTGAATTCATGCAAAAAGGGAGAACAATAAATGCCACTTCTTACTGTGAAACTTTACAGCAACTCCGCACGGCTATCAGAAGAAAACGTCACGGGTTGCTTACGGCAGGTGTGATGTTCTTGCATGACAATGCACGCCCTCACACTGCATGGATCATCACTCCTGACGTTGCACCAAGCGACTTCCACTTGTTTCCAGCCCTAAAGGAACACCTCGGAGCTAAAGAATTTCAAAACAATCCTGATGCAGAAGCGGCCGGACGAAACTGGTTTAAAACTAAGGACCCTTCATTTTACTCAACCGGCATCGGAAAACTTGTCCCACGCTACGACAAATGTTTGAATCTGTTTGGTGATTGTGCAGAAAAGTAGTAATAAGTTGTTGTTGAAATACTTGTAATAATTACTTGCCTTGTAATAAAACATTTTCTTCAAAACACCTTGCAAACTTACTTTTTGAACAACCCTATATATATATATATATATATATATATATATATATATATATATATATATATATATATATATATATATATATATGTTATACATGGCGAATCGTCTAGGAACAGGTAGCTCCCTAAAGAGTCAATACAGTCTGGCGCCATCCCTTCAACAAACTCAGCTCCAGTATAATCTACTGATCTACAGAAGCTAAGGCTAACAAAGACCCTAAGATCCACTCTAAGGTCAGCCCGAGAGAAAGGAAAGAGTAGGGGGTTAAGAAAAGAGATTAAGGGGTTAAGTAAGTAGCAACACCTATCACTCGTGGGTTAACATTCATTCAGAAAAAGAGAAAAAAGACTCACCATCATCATCCGCCGGCAACCGCCGACAAGTCGAAAAATAGTCGGAGAGAATAGGAAAGGGGTGAAAGATGAAAAGAAGTAAAATAAGAACGCTTACAAACCATGCAAACAGTCTTAACTCACAGTCATACCATGCAAACTACAGACATGCAAGTAAAGAGAGTTACAGACATGCAAGTAAGGAGAGGATAAAAAAAAAAGTAGGTAAAGTTAAACAAAAAGTGGGTTAGTTTACTCTACGAGCTACATCTACGTTCGTTTCAGTCTAATTTTTTTTTTTTATTGCTGGCATCACACGCTGGCGTGTCACAAGCTGGCATTAATCGTCAACAGACTCATCCTCGACCACCATTTTTAAAATGCCTCTCTAAACGGTTCTTAAACATATTGTTATAATGTTATAATGTTTCAGACCAACAAAGACCCTAGGATCCACTTATGGCTGGTCTACCTAACTGTGCTTGTAATTGTGTATTGTGCATGTCCTCCGTGGTGGCGGAGGGGACCTACAATTTTACGTGGGTTCCGAACCACAAAGAACACAGGAACATAAGAAATTTGTATAGTGGGCACACTAGGGGCCACTTCTTGCCCATCGAGGTGGCTCCATTATGTAGAAACTGCCTGTACATTGGCAACAACCAATTTTTACAAAACCAAACAATTATCAATTTAAAACCAATCAATCATCAATTTAAAACCAAAGATAGAATCTCTGGATCCAGAGGATCAAGTTACAATAGACTACTATCCACAAATATGTTACACTCTATATCTATTTATAACTGACATGCAAATATATCAGATCCAAAGAATCCAGTCAATTTCATTACGGTATCCATCAATACCAGTACCTTGCCAACCAAAAATAAGTCACGGTCCATATCAATTGCGGACCAAGTCACAATTTACAACATATACATTACAATATATATACTTAGGAGGAAAAGTGTAGGTGTGGCTGTAAAGACTGTAGAAATGTGTGTGCACCCATTTTGGGTCTCCCATTTAAAGGTGTTTGTGGGGAAAGTGAAGATCATGAGTTTTTCAATACCTCACAGTACTATGGGGGTGCACCGCTCGGCAGAGGAATCTCTTTAAATGGGGTGTGTAAGGACAGAGAGTATCCCCTAACCCAAGATGCTGCCTCCCTATATCCCACAACACTTGTATTGAGCTGTGGGATCTATCACCTAAATGTACATAATATATATGAAATAAACTAGTACCATTCATAAAATAAAAAGGCTTAAAAACTATCACCAGATGTCCCTTGCAGACATCAAACTATCCAACCCTTTTGAAAGAATCAATTGTATCTGAAGTCACACTTCTTCTGTCAGACTGTTCCAAAACTTAATTACTCTGTTTGTAAAACTATGTTTTCTTAAATTTGTTCTACATCTTGGCCTAAATAATTTCATACTATGACCTCTAGTCTGGTTATTGTGATCTTTAATGAAAAGTGAATCAAAATCTATCTTATCTAACCCTTATTTTTACTACCTTAAACTATACCCAATCTATCAACATATGCGTCTAATCGATTTTTAAACATGTTTATAGACGTGCTACTAATTACTTCTACCGGCAAACTATTCCAGCTATTTACTATTCTATGCGTAAAAAGTTTTTGGCAACTGCTGTCTCGAACCTTCTACTTGTCAACTTACACCCGTTATTTCTAGTCCTATTATATTGAGATATTTCGAAAAAACTATATCTACGTTATCGAACCAATTCATAATTTTGAAAACCTGGATTAGATCACCCCTTAGCCTCCTAGTCTCGAGTGTAGTCAATTTTAACTCTTTAAGCCTATCCTCGTACGACTTTGACCTAAGCGACGGAATCATCTTAGTTGCTCGTCTTTGAACTCTTTCGATTTTGTCTATATCTTTGCGCATAGGCGGATTCCAAAATTGGATCGCTTATTGACCGCTGCTGTACTTTGTTTCGCTACTTTTAAATCACCAGTGACTATAACTCCTAAATCTTTTTCCTGCTCTACGCTTATCAACTCTTTCCCTGACATACTATACGCAAAATTACCGTTACGCGAACCTACTGTATATGCAAAATTTTGCACTTATCGACGTTAAATCTCATTTGCCATGTGACTGACCAATCAACGATTTTATTCAGATCATCTGGATTTTACCTCTATCTTCGTCATTAATCGCCCTACCACCCAGCTTCGTGTCATCCGCAAACTTTGAAACTGTACTGACTAGGCCGACATCTAAATCGTTAATATATATAAGAAAAAGCAAGGGGCCCAATACAGAACCCTGAGGAACGCCACTCGCTACATTAGCCCAACACGACTCTGCTCCATCAACGACCACCCTCTGTTTCCTACCTCGCAACCATTCTTCTATCCAATTTATTACTACATCCCTGATTCCATGAGCCTTAGTTTTCTCAATGAGTCTTTTGTGCGGTACGGTGTCAAACGCTTTTTGAAAATCTAAATACACTACATCAACCGCCCGATGACTATCGTAAACGTCAACCACGCTTTGAAAAAATTCTAAAAGATTAGTTAAGCAAGATTTGTTTCGCCTAAAACCGTGCTGCGTATTTCTAACTAAGTTATGCAATTCTAAGTGTTCGACTATACGATCCCTAATTATTGATTCCAGTAGCTTATCTACAACAGACGTTAAACTGATTGGCCTATAATTTCCCGCCGCACCTTTATCGCCTTTCTTAAAGATAGGTGTTACGTTTGCTAACTTGAAATTATCTGGTACGCACCCCTCAGAAATAGACGCATTAAAAATCTTTGTTAGCGGCAAAACAATGCTATCTTTTAATTCTTTTAGTTGTATGGGATATATGGAATCCGGCCCCGGTGATTTACGCGTTTTCATTTTATCAATATAGCGCATTACCTCCCCTTCACTAACCACAATATTATCCAAAATATTACCATTATCAAAAGGTATTATGTCTATGACCATAGGGATATTCGTTACATCTTCTATAGTAAAAACTGACGTAAAGAATTCGTTTTGGAAGGTAGCCATTTCCTTGTTTTCAGAAACTAGATCTCCGTTAACATTTTTCAACGGCCCCAAGACAATTTTTACTGGATTTCTATTGTTGACGTATTGAAAGAATCGCTTGGGGTTTTCTTTACCGTCACGAGCTATGGAGATTTCAAATTCGCGCTTGGACTTTTTTATTACACTTTTCGCTTCACGCCTTAGAGATATGTAGTTGTTTCGTAACCACAAATTGTCTTTATCGCACTTATGTAGCCTATAAGCCCTATCTCTACTCTTTATAATGTCTCCTACTCTAGAAGTAAACCACAAGGGCTTGTTATTTACTTTCGCACGCTTAATTTTGTAAGGTACACATTCCTCATTTATAGTCCTAAATACTGTTTCAAACGATTCCCACATTAGGTTTTGCATTGGAGTTCCCCATTACGTTTTCCCAATTGACGTGTGACAATTTATTTAACGCTGGTAGAGTTCACGACTGACGCGGGAAGATTATTCCATTTATCAATTACTTTAAACGTAAAGAAGTTTTTAGCGATATTAGTAATGAAACGTCTGCCACGCAACTTAAATCCGTTATTACGAGTATTACTATTATCGAAAGTGAACAGTTTGTCAAAATTTACGTTATCAATGTTATTAACGATTTTGAAAACTTCAATAAACTCCCCCTTAATCTCCTAGTTTCGAGCGAATGCAAGTCTAACACTTTAATTCTATCTTCATAAGACTTGTTGCGCAATGACGGAATTAGTTTCGTGGCACGACGCTGAATCCTTTCTAACCTATCAATATCCTCGGGCAAATACGGGCACCAAAACTGAACAGCATATTCTAAATGAGGCCTGACTAGGTACTTGTAAATGGTACAGAGAGTATCCCCTAACCCAAGATGCTGCCTCCCTATATCCCACAACACTTGTATTGAGCTGTGGGATCTATCACCTAAATGTACATAATATATATGAAATAAACTAGTACCATTCATAAAATAAAAAGGCTTAAAAACTATCACCAGATGTCCCTTGCAGACATCAAACTATCCAACCTTCTTTTGAAAGAATCAATTGTATCTGAAGTCACCACTTCTTCTGTCAGACTGTTCCAAAACTTAATTACTCTGTTTGTAAAACTATGTTTTCTTAAATTTGTTCTACATCTTGGCCTAAATAATTTCATACTATGACCTCTAGTCTGGTTATTGTGATCTTTAATGAAAAGTGAATCAAAATCTATCTTATCTAACCCTTATTTTTACTACCTTAAACTATACCCAATCTATCAACATATGCGTCTAATCGATTTTTAAACATGTTTATAGACGTGCTACTAATTACTTCTACCGGCAAACTATTCCAGCTATTTACTATTCTATGCGTAAAAAGTTTTTGGCAACTGCTGTCTCGAACCTTCTACTTGTCAACTTACACCCGTTATTTCTAGTCCTATTATATTGAGATATTTCGAAAAAACTATATCTACGTTATCGAACCAATTCATAATTTTGAAAACCTGGATTAGTCACCCCTTAGCCTCCTAGTCTCGAGTGTAGTCAATTTTAACTCTTTAAGCCTATCCTCGTACGACTTTGACCTAAGCGACGGAATCATCTTAGTTGCTCGTCTTTGAACTCTTTCGATTTTGTCTATATCTTTGCGCATAGGCGGATTCCAAAATTGGATCGCTTATTGACCGCTGCTGTACTTTGTTTCGCTACTTTTAAATCACCAGTGACTATAACTCCTAAATCTTTTTCCTGCTCTACGCTTATCAACTCTTTCCCTGACATACTATACGCAAAATTACCGTTACGCGAACCTACTGTATATGCAAAATTTTGCACTTATCGACGTTAAATCTCATTTGCCATGTGACTGACCAATCAACGATTTTATTCAGATCATTCTGGATTTTACCTCTATCTTCGTCATTAATCGCCCTACCACCCAGCTTCGTGTCATCCGCAAACTTTGAAACTGTACTGACTAGGCCGACATCTAAATCGTTAATATATATAAGAAAAAGCAAGGGGCCCAATACAGAACCCTGAGGAACGCCACTCGCTACATTAGCCCAACACGACTCTGCTCCATCAACGACCACCCTCTGTTTCCTACCTCGCAACCATTCTTCTATCCAATTTATTACTACATCCCTGATTCCATGAGCCTTAGTTTTCTCAATGAGTCTTTTGTGCGGTACGGTGTCAAACGCTTTTTGAAAATCTAAATACACTACATCAACCGCCCGATGACTATCGTAAACGTCAACCACGCTTTGAAAAAATTCTAAAAGATTAGTTAAGCAAGATTTGTTTCGCCTAAAACCGTGCTGCGTATTTCTAACTAAGTTATGCAATTCTAAGTGTTCGACTATACGATCCCTAATTATTGATTCCAGTAGCTTATCTACAACAGACGTTAAACTGATTGGCCTATAATTTCCCGCCGCACCTTTATCGCCTTTCTTAAAGATAGGTGTTACGTTTGCTAACTTGAAATTATCTGGTACGCACCCCTCAGAAATAGACGCATTAAAAATCTTTGTTAGCGGCAAAACAATGCTATCTTTTAATTCTTTTAGTTGTATGGGATATATGGAATCCGGCCCCGGTGATTTACGCGTTTTCATTTTATCAATATAGCGCATTACCTCCCCTTCACTAACCACAATATTATCCAAAATATTACCATTATCAAAAGGTATTATGTCTATGACCATAGGGATATTCGTTACATCTTCTATAGTAAAAACTGACGTAAAGAATTCGTTTTGGAAGGTAGCCATTTCCTTGTTTTCAGAAACTAGATCTCCGTTAACATTTTTCAACGGCCCCAAGACAATTTTTACTGGATTTCTATTGTTGACGTATTGAAAGAATCGCTTGGGGTTTTCTTTACCGTCACGAGCTATGGAGATTTCAAATTCGCGCTTGGACTTTTTTATTACACTTTTCGCTTCACGCCTTAGAGATATGTAGTTGTTTCGTAACCACAAATTGTCTTTATCGCACTTATGTAGCCTATAAGCCCTATCTCTACTCTTTATAATGTCTCCTACTCTAGAAGTAAACCACAAGGGCTTGTTATTTACTTTCGCACGCTTAATTTTGTAAGGTACACATTCCTCATTTATAGTCCTAAATACTGTTTCAAACGATTCCCACATTAGGTTTTGCATTGGAGTTCCCCATTACGTTTTCCCAATTGACGTGTGACAATTTATTTAACGCTGGTAGAGTTCACGACTGACGCGGGAAGATTATTCCATTTATCAATTACTTTAAACGTAAAGAAGTTTTTAGCGATATTAGTAATGAAACGTCTGCCACGCAACTTAAATCCGTTATTACGAGTATTACTATTATCGAAAGTGAACAGTTTGTCAAAATTTACGTTATCAATGTTATTAACGATTTTGAAAACTTCAATAAACTCCCCCTTAATCTCCTAGTTTCGAGCGAATGCAAGTCTAACACTTTAATTCTATCTTCATAAGACTTGTTGCGCAATGACGGAATTAGTTTCGTGGCACGACGCTGAATCCTTTCTAACCTATCAATATCCTCGGGCAAATACGGGCACCAAAACTGAACAGCATATTCTAAATGAGGCCTGACTAGGTACTTGTAAAGGGGCTATATAATATCCTTCGATCTAAATTCGAAATTACGCGCTATGAAACCTAACATCCTATTAGCTTTTGCGCAAGACTCCAGGCACTGGTTCCTAACCTTTAAATCCTTAGATACGCGTACGCCTAAATCTACTTCCTCGTCAACGCTCGCTAACTCTTTACCATCCATCGTGTACGTGTAATTATTGTTACGAGAACCTATATGCAAAACTTTACATTTGTCTACGTTAAATTGCATCTGCCACTTATCCGTCCACTCCATAATCCTATTTACATCGTCTTGGAGCCTATTTCTATCGTCCTCGTTAACAACCTTACCGCCTATTTCAGTATCATCCGCGAATTTTGACACGTTACTAGTCAATCCTACATCTATGTCGTTAATGTAAATTACGAATAGCAATGGGCCTAACACTGAACCCTGTGGGACACCGCTATCTACATCCAACCACCCCGATTCACTACCATTAACAACGACCCTCTGTCTCCTAGCACGAAGCCATTCCTCAAACCAGTTAGCTACCTGACCGCGTATACCGTGCGCTTTAACCTTCGCAATTAATCTTCTATGCGGAACTGTATCGAACGCCTTTTTAAAATCTAAATAAATAACGTCAGCCGCTCTATGCCTATCGTATTCGCGCACTATTTCATTATAAAATTCTAACAAATTAGTTAAACAAGATCTATGGCGTCGAAACCCATGCTGACTACTATTAATCAAATCTCTACTTTCTAAGTGATAAACAATTCCCGCGTAGCCTACATCGTGTAACCTCAGCCTAGCGAAAAGGCTATGCCCAAACTACGGATTCCAAAAGTTTACCGACAATTGACGTTAAGCTAATGGGCCTATAATTGCTAGCTACTGTGCGGTCGCCTTTTTTAAAAATAGGCGTGACGTTAGCTAATTTGAAGTCTTCAGGAATAATCACCGTTTCGAATGACTAATTAAAAATCTTCGTTAAGGGGCCTACGATAACGTCTTTCAAATCTTTCAAATGTCTAGGATAAAACGCGTCAGGGCCTGGAGCCTTGCTAACTTTTAGGCTATCGATATAATGCACAATCTCACCCTCGTAAACAGTTGTTTCATCCAAAATAGTGTCGCTACCTAATGGAACGATATCGTCCACGTCGGGGACATTATTTACGTCTTCTACGGTAAAAACTGTCGCAAAAAAAGTTATTGAAATAATGATCCTGTTTGAAATGACGAAGCATCAATAAGAGCGAACCAAGGCCTAAGACCAACGGGTACGCTCCAATGAAGAAGCACCCGACAACAAGCGATCATCGACCGAGCCCAGCAACAAGCGTCCCACGCTGTTGACCTCTGGTTAAGATACCGGATACTTTTCTGGGTCAATCTTGAGAACATTGCTCGCTCCTACGTCCCACGCGAACCTTCCCATGCCTCTGACGCACGATTAACTCACAATCCTCCGGTATATAAGGAGGAACCCGAAGCTTGGAAAAGCAGATTCAGAGATAGACGAGGCTAATTCCTAGAGGGATCTCTGGGCTGTACAGGAAATTCAGTTCGATAAGATAAATTTGGTATCAGATTTACGGTCGTGTATACGGAAATTTGGGCTTGGAGTTTGACTGTAGGATAGAGAGTAAACTCGAATAACTATTAACGTATATTTTATTATATTAGAACTAGAAGTGAAGAACAATTATTTGATTCTTTAAACTTTACTTTCTCAAATCACTCTCACTTGCCATTTTCTCGTTTTTGTCGTTACGTCTCACTCTCAGCGCCTTCGTCAGTAACACCACTCGCTCTCCGGCCTCCGCCGGAGAGCGGCCCGCTGTTCCTTGAAGGCTTCGGCCGAGCATACACGAAGTCTATCATCAAGTAAGACCATCTACAATTTCATCCTGGAAGAAGCAACAGCACTGCTGCAGGGGTTTCCACTATCCCCCTTTTCAACAAGCCTCTACCGACCCTCAACACTCATCCTCTCGCCGGTAAGGTCAGTCCGCCTTCAGATGCATCACCTTTGAAGCCCAGGTCCGTAAACTTTCTAGTTGGCTACAAGTCACAAGCCCACCTTTGCCTTCGTGTTAAACAATTCCCGCGTAGCCTACATCGTGTAACCTCAGCCTAGCGAAAAGGCTATGCCCAAAAGTGTAGCAAACAACCAGCAAACAACCAGCAAACTAACAGTAGGCCTGTTCAGTTATTTTACCGTATTCAACTATCTTACCTTATTTGTATCCACTTGTTTATGTGCTCATTTATGCTTTTTATGTTTACTTGCCTAATCCGTTTACTGTACTTTCACCGTACTTTCATTACCTCAGTTATTATAGGCTTAATTACGGATTATTGTGTGTTCAGTGCCGCATATCTCATAAGCCTACCTAAATTAGTATTGCTTGTCATTATTGTATTTATCAGATTGAAACATAAATTCTGCTCGATTAGAAAACGGACGATAGATAATAGAATAACTTCAAGATAATGTGAAATAGTTTTAAAATGTTGCAAAATACATGCGGCGGCAGGTTCGCACAGGTTTCATCACGATACAGAATGATACAGAATGACTTAGGCTAGTGTAGGCTTAGGCTACTGTAGGATTAGGCTAATGAATATTTTCTCTGGTGTTTTTCATAGTTACAACGCCACCCGTACGATATTACAGTAATTGAAAAAACATGGGGCCCACGAAAGAGCATATTCGACATGTGATGCTGTATGAGTTCCATAAACGACCTACCGCTAGTAAATCCGCAAGAAACATTCAAAGAGTTTATGGAAATGATGTTGTGAGCGAATGGATGTGTAGGAGATGGTTTGAGAAGTTCAGAAATGGAGTTGCTGAAAGCAACAGTGGAGGAAATCCCAACGGTAACTGTAAGAGAACTTGGCCTGCAACTCGGCGTTAGCCATATGACCATTCATCGTCATTTGAAGCTGTTAGGAAAAGTAGTGAAGGTTGGAAAATGGGTTCCGCATGATTTGTCACAAGCGAATCTTCAACATCGAATCGATATTTGCACATCACTGCATTCTCGGCAACTGCAGGCACCGTTTTTGAATCGGATCGTCACTGGGGATGAAAAATGGGTCTTCTATAACAATATCAAGCGTCGACATCAGTGGCTTAGCCGTGAAACAAAGCCTGAACCTCAGCCAAGGAATGAACCCCATCCAAAGAAAATTTAGCTATGTGTATGGTGGGATATGCAAGGAATTATTCATTTTGAGCTTCTGCCAGATAACCAAACAATCATAGCTAAAGTCTACTGCCAACAACTCCAACGATTGAAGATAGCATTACAAGAAAAACGTCCCGCATTAATTAATCGCAGAGGTGTTCTATTCCACCAGGATAACGCGCGCCCTCACACTGCTCGAATCACCACTGCCCAATTGGAGGCATTTGGTTGGGAAAAAATGCCTCATCCACCTTATTCTCCGGACATCGCACCTTCAGACTACCATTTATTCAGAAGTCTGCAACACCACCTAGATGGACAAACGTTTCAATCCAGGGAAGCTATCGAAAACGAAGTGATCGCTTTTTTTTAACTCGAAACCAAGGGATTTCTTCGAACGTGGCATAAAAACACTTTTCTACAGGTGGGAGGAGGGGTACTTACGTACTATCGGGACTACCAGAACTGTTTATTATGTATTTTTGCTCTCGTCATTTTTGTTTAAACTAACGTAAATATCACATCTTAACCTAACCAATCATCAAGGGCGTACAGTTGACCTAACCGGGCATTCATCCTTAACTTGCCCGAAGGATATTTAGGTGAAATAACCAATATTAACCTGTTAGGTTAATTGAATGCCCGGTTAGGTCAACTGAATGCCAAGTTAGGTCAAGTGAATGCCCGGTTAGGTCAACTGAATGTCCGGTTAGGTCAATTGTACGCCCTTGATGATTGGTTAGGTTAAGTTGTGATATTTTCGTTAGTTTAAACGAAAATGACGAGAGCAAAAATACATAATAAACAGTTTGGTAGTCCCGATAATACGTAAGTACCGGAGGAGGTTATAGAAAAAGAAGGGAATTACATTGATGAATAATTTGTCATTATATCATTTAATTTTTGTTGTGAATATACTAAAAATTCGAGCAAATTTGTCCTTATAAATCATTTAATTTTTGTTCTGAATGAACTAAAAAATCGAGCAGAATATACAGTATATTACAACCTTATACTTAACGCTTATACTGTGTAACCATTTCTTATTGCTAATTATCAGTCATTTGCAATATAGCTCAATTACTGTATACAGAATTGTTAATCACTGTAAACAAATAATTCATTTATTTTTTTAATTAAACACAAAACAAAGTAATTTCTCTCTCCTTATTGAATATTGTTTGATTAGGCTGTGCCCCAAACTGGTGACCCCCTAATTATTCATTTCAATTCACTTCATAAATTATAGTAAGGCCTACTTTCTCGGCCACTACAAATTGGTGATCCGTAGGCTAATATATATATATATATATATATATATATATATATATATATATATATATATATATATATATATATATATAAGTTATATATATATATATATATATATATATATATATAATATATATATATATATATATATATATATATATATATTATATATATATATTGTTATGTATGGGAATAATGTAATAAAGTTAATTAATTACTGGTTATAAATTAACCAACAAACAGAATTGATCATGCAAAAACGACACGAATTTGTATGGGTAAAAATAAAGATTAAATAATTTTCATGTTATGCGAACATTAAATTAGTTTTTAATCTTAGGGCTGAAGTGGACCAGAGGTTAGCGGCGTAGAAGGGTGTAAATCACGCTCGCGTTATCAAAAAACGAATGGTTGTTGATACCTCAAGAGTGAATGATTGCTCAAAGGTGTTTTTTGTTTACCCTTTGGTTTCGCCTGAGGAATATCCTCGAGAAGAGATTTTAAATTTTAATTCAAAAATTTCTTTAAGAAAGACCAGGTATAAGTGTAACGAACTTAAAATTAAAAGAGAGAATCAGTGTGTCTTGAAGCTTTACATAAAGCGGGTAACGTGAAGATCCTGTGTCTAAAATGAAACAAAATTGGATTAAAATTCCTTTTGAACTTAACTGAAGTTCGTACCGAAAAATATTGTGCGTGGCATAACGTATTATTCTTCCCCGACTTAAGCATAAATTATCCGAAAAGAGAACGTGTTGGCTTAAAAATAAAATAAGACGTAAAATCGTCTCTCCTTAAAAGTTCACAGAAAGAAAACGAAAAATATAAAAATATTTTTATCATGTTAACTTTAAATAGTATGAGTGCGTTCTTAAATTTTGGTTGCAAGTATTTAATCCCCGCAGACGGAATATTTACCACTGTCATAAAGGAAGTAGGTAAACATTGTAATTAAGGTATGCATTAGACATATTATCGTACGATATTATACATAGTTAAAATGGTTAATTAACCAGATAGGATTCAAATAATCCAATGAAAATGTATTATGTACCTAGCTAATACGGTCAAAGGGCCGGGTAGAGAAAAAATTGTTACTCTGAAGATAATTCATTCAATGCGTTCATTCATTTTTAATGGTCTTACGTATTACAGTTACGGCTGTATTCAATTAAATAACTACAAATTGTAGATTAAATTCCTAACAATTTCTATTTTAATTTGCTTATACATTTTATTTTAATTGTCTTGTGTTAATTCTAAATATCAAATTTTTGAAGTAAGAATCAATGTCTCAAGTGTCATTTCCCTAAACAAATGTTCATTATTGCCAAAAATGTCAGTGTTGCATTGTAATTGGTTCAGTAAAATCTGTGACGAATACATTATTTTTGTAAAACGCTTTTCAATTATTCTCCTACACAGATTGACAGAGAAATAAGACTATATAATAAGTTATATAAATAACCTTGGGTTAAATTTATATAATGTGGTTTAAAGGAAAACAGGCTTAAATAAAAAAATATAAATTATACAGTAAATGTAAAATATAAAACCACATAATATATATATATATATATATATATATATATATATATATATATATATATATATATATATATATATATGCACTTCTGATCACCTCGTGGTCTTTTTAACGAGGTTAATTTTTAACGAGGTTAATTAACTAACCCTACTTAGAAGTTGGGTGATTGATTTTAAAGAATTTCAAACCAGCTTTTTTGGGCTTTGAATTAGTCGTTTGCTAGAAGAAAAAAAAAAAAATATATATATATATATATATATATATATAATATATATATATATATATATATATAATTTAGTGGTGGACCGGATGTCAGTTTTTCAAAATCTGCGGATGCGGATTTTTAATTTCAATATCCGCGGATGCGGATATTTAGTTAATCTATCAATATAATATAGAATTATGAATATATGACATAATTTTTCAAATTTCGTGATATTACTATTATGGCAGGCAATGCATAAGAATTAAAATTAATATTAATGTTTTCATTATGATAAAAATAATAACTTTCTCGTGTTTCAGCATCAGAAAATTCAATGAAACACGTTTCATTCAATTTTCTGTGTTACCACGTATTCATATTTTCAGGTTTATATATTTGTTTGTTTGTTCATTAATAATTAATTAATATTTTACATGAAATGTGCATGACTGGGCCTTATAAGCTACTTTATAAGCTAATTTAATTGTAAATTGCATAATTTATTAGAGGTAATATCCGCATAACATCCGCAGTCAGAAGTGTGGACGCGGATGTTAAAAATGATGCGGATATCCGGTCCACCACTAAATTTTATATATATACATAGGGTGTCTCATAAGTCCGGTCTCATAGGAAAATTTATTTTAAATTAAATTTACAAACGTAATACATTAGAACTAACATGTTCAAAGTGATGTCTTGTTTTGGGATCTTTTTCCTTGTTGCAGATGGAATAACGCAATGGCTAATATGGAAGCGAGTTACACTCCTGATAAAAAGGCCTTCGGAGGCCTCAACAAATCAATTTGAACATTTGTTTTAATTCTAATTTTCCTGTGAGACCGAGACTGGACTTATGGGACACCCTGTATAATACGCGAATCCCTTTTCTTTTAACAAAAAATATGTAAACGTTTCGATGTAACCTGAACGTGGGTACAAATGTAAACAGAATTGGGAAAATGGTCAGTTAATATATTGAAGTGTTTCAGCGATGGATAGGCCGCTGTGGACCGATAACATGACTCCCTCCATTACCTGGCGTAATCCCCTTGGATTTTTATCTATGGGGGTATGTTAAAGAAAAAACACATGGGTATCGTAACAAACCCATTGATCTGACAAAGCTGCGTCAAAGAGTCAGAGAGGTTTATTGCAAAGCAGGTGGAGGAAGTGTTCTAAACTTGGAAAGATGTATTCAAATTCATTAATAAAAGACATGACACCATATATATATATATATATATATATATATATTGTCGACTTCACGACAGATGATATTACACAAGGTATAGGGAAACTAAAAGCACACTCAGCGGCAGGAGCGGATAAATGCAATGCCACGATCACTAGACACAGGAGAAATACCGAGCATCCTGAAGAGCGTGAACATAGTCCCAATATATAAAGGAGATCGATCCGAGGCCAAAAACTATAGGCCAGTGTCGCTTACATTTCATCTCGCTAAAATATTTGAAAGAATAGTTAGACAGAAAATCTATGACTTTTTGGAAACTCAGAAAAAATTCAATGATAACCAACATGGGCAGATCATGCCTATCACAACTAATGGAACACTACAACAACATTATTGATGCAGTTGAAAGCAATGAAAACTATGATATAATATACACAGACTTTGCCAAAGCTTTCGACAAGTGTGACCATGGAATCATAATACATAAACTGAAATATATGGGAATAACAGGAAAAGTAGGGAAATGGATATATAATTTCCTTAGTGAGCGACGGCAAGTGGTTACAGTACAAGGAATATCTTCATCAGAATCAGAGGTCCTCAGCTCAGTACCACAAGGAACAGTATTAGCTCCACTACTCTTCATAATCATGCTAACTGACATAGATGAGGACGTTACCAGTGACAGCACGGTAACATCCTTTGCCGATGACACAAAGATCAGTAGAAAAATAAGAAACCAAGAAGATATAGGATCTCTACAAATCGACATGGACAGAATCTACAAGTGGACGGAAGACAACAATATAAAGTTTAACACTGAGAAATTTCAGCTGTTACGGTACAGAAAAAGAGAAGATCTAAAATCCATGGAATATTATACCCCAAATGGATATGAAATTCAGAGAAATTCTAGAGCAAAAGATTTAGGGGTTGTAATGATGGATGATGCGAAATTTGAAACACAAAATAAGATAGCAGTAAACAGAGCAAAGAGAATAACTGGACAGATACTGAGAACCTTTAAACGAAGGGATAGGAATATAATGATTCCTCTACTGAAAACCCTGATCATACCCAAATTGGAATACTGCTCGGTCCTAACATCCCCATATAAAAAAGAAGACATTAGACAGCTAGAAGGGATTCAGATAAGCTGCACAGCCAAAATCAAGGGGTGCAAAGGACAAAATTACTGGGAAAGGTTACGCAAACTAAACCTATATTCACTGGAAAGGAGAAGAGAGAGATACACCATTATTTACACTTGGAAAATAATGGAGAAACTAGTCCCTAATCTTACTCTGAACCCTGTAACTCCCCAAACAACGGTGGAAAGTAGAAAAGGAAGACTGTGTCGTGTTCCCAAATTAAAGGTGAGACAGGGAACATCATTAACCCTGAAAGAAAATAGTTTTGTTGTGAGAGGACCAAAACTGTTTACTCAGCTGCCCAAAGATCGAAGGAACACAAATGGTGTTGCAGTGAACATCTTCAAAAGAAGATTAGACGCCTGGCTCAGAACAATCCCCAATGAACCGGGCATACCTGGCTATGTGAGGTGGAGAGTACAAGAAACCAACTCACTACTTCACCAGGCCAACTCGAGAGGAGGGGCGACAAGCTTGACTTTCGTGAAATGAGGAATCATCGCACGGAACCTTTGAAAGGTTGAATGGTATAACTTGATTGAAGGGTTTGTTCTTGGGAACCGTAGCTTAGCAAGGAATAAGAGGACGAAGAGATGGTACATGTTTATTTACAAACGTTTCGGAAATTTTCATTTTCCATCATCAGTGCTAAAATTATAAAATCAGATAAAAAAATGAATAAATAATGAACGGAACTTATACAATATATTTAAATAAACGTGTGATATTAATAGTGGGTTTAGGGTATATTTAAGTAATTAAAATTAAAAATAAAATAATATTAAATATAGAAGAGTGATCAATTGTTAAAATATAAAGTTAAATGCGAGCAAAACTGAGAGGAGTCTTACCAGGTTGTTGTTATCGGGGTAAGGGGACTAATTGAGCGAGGGTTGGGAATGATTGGTTGTTGGAAGGGGTCCATATTAAAAGAGATGGAGCCAGACGGAGTGATGGTGGATTTCTTCTCAGTGGTAGGATATGACAGTTTATTTGGCTCTGTTTAAGTTAAAAGCAGAACTATAGTCATTGAGAGTTTGTTTAATACAGAGGATGTATAGGGACTCCAGAATGCGGAGGTCGGTTAGATGTTTGGTTGTGTTAATAATTTTGAAATTGGAGGGAAGTAGTGGGTGGTTGTGAAGGTGGCAGTGAGCCCTTATTGCTGATTTAGAGGATTTATTTAAGGGCTGCGATGTTCTGGTAGAAATACCGCGATGCTCGTCCACTCTTGTTTGATATTGGCGAATGGTGCTGCCAATATAGTTCGCTTTGCAGCCAACACAGTTGAAAACGTAAATGGTGGACGAAGCAAGAGGCTGAGGTGTTTTTTCTTTGTGGTTGAGGTACGATTTGATGCTATTGTTGTTGGTGAAAATGAATTGAAAGTTAATTTTTGGGGTAAGGAGAGGTAAGTAGGAGGCGGAGTTCTGAAACTATTTTGTGGTTGATATGGTCATAACAGGGAAAGGAAAAGTATTGTACGTCTTTTTTAACGGTGGAAACTTTAAGTGGGGGTTGATATTATTAAGAAAATTTCTGGTTATTTGGGCTTAAATTTAAAATTTTGCGATTTTATGAATGCACCCTCGGATATTGTGTGAATAACTATAAAAACTAATCCTGTAAAGTTTGAGAGCGATCGCATAATTTTTACTATTTCCCCCGAGTTACTTTTGTATTCTTCCCCCGGGTGATCATAGGATATGTTTGTACGTTTTATGAAAATTGTCGTTGCGGAATGCCATTGGATGGAACTGATATCTTCGGCATGTCAGTACTTTGTAGTTGATTGTATACTAGGTCCCTCTACTCGAGTATTAGCCACTCATGGCGGGGGTGGGGGTCTCATGGGCACCAATCTCCCACTCATTGTGCCTAGTTTGCAGAAGTCATGGTGGACTTGCGGACGTCAGGGTAGTGCTGGCAGTGCGCATCGACGACCTGGAGGAGAACTGACGCTGTCCGCGTCCTTTGTCATGCCAGGTTGTAGTCCTGCATCATAACGACGCCGCGCTCGGCGAAGTCGTTAGTGACGCGGAGACTCGCCACCCTCCGCACGGCGGTGGCATACCTTGGGTCACTGGGCCACTCCACTGGGTCGGAGGACAAGAAGGCGCCGTCGATGCCTAGCACGTGGAACAAAGCCTCAATGACTGGGTGACAAAATCCGCGAGGGTCTTGCCGTTCACCACAGCCGGCTTCGGCTCGACGACGACGCGCTTCGTGGGGTTGTCCGAGCCCTCCTGCTCCTCGAGCGCCTTCACCATCACCATCTTTGTTTCCGCAGATGTGTTGTCGTCGAAGAAGGCGAGCGACACGAGTGGCTCGCTCAGATACCACAGGTGCCGGCGCGCGAAGCCGTCGGCCAGAACCTTGGCGAGCGCCTTGTCCTCGTAGCCGACGAGTTCCTGGAGGAGGGCAAGGTCGTTCGCCGGGGAGGCGGCGGGGTTCGGTGAAGCGAACCAGGCCGGGACGTAGAGGGAAAGGGCGAAGTTGATGAATCGCCTGAGACCGGTCCGTTCCCGCGCGGTGAGGACCAACTGTTCGCGGAACAGGAACATCTTGAGGCAATAAATGGCCTTCGCCATCCAGCGCGCGCGGTGGAGGGCGCCTGGGCGCATGAACTGGATGCCGCGCGTGGGCACGCCGCCGAGGCCGATAATGGACAGCTCCAAGAGCTCGCAGTAGTCATCGCGCTGCTGCTGTTGGGAAAGGTGGAAATGGTAGCGGGCGATGAGGTCGTTGCGCGCGTCCATGAGGGCCGCCGTGGTCTCCTCGTCGTCGATGACCAGGTGGCGCTCGGTGATGATGGAATCCCACCGTTCCTTGCATAGCTTGAAGAGCTGGACGTTGGGACAGGAGGATGCGCGGAAACCTCGCTGAACGCCTTGGCGGCGACGAGTTCGAGCATGTCGTGGCGGCAGGCAAGGTTAGCAGATCCTTGCCCAGCTTCTGTTCGATGGCATGCAGGCTCCCGCGCGCGCGCCGGTGTTGGACGCCGTCGTATCGAAGCTCAGGCCGGCGACGCGGTTTGCGATGCCCCAGTCCTCCAGCGCCTCGACAGCAGCGTCTGCCATTGCTCGACCAGTACGGGTGGCGAGCTTTGGGACAGCGAGGAGCTTGGCGACTCCTTCGCTGGAGACAAGGACGGGCAGCCGTTCGACGTTGTCCACGCCTCCCGTCACGTCGGCCATCAGCTTCCCGTCCCAGTGTACGATGAACGGGGTGTCGGACGCAAATACCCGCTTGATGACGGCGGCGGCTTCCTTGCGGTGCTTGATGCGCGAGTGGTAGAACGACGAACGACCGGTTGACGGTGAGTTCCGCAACATTGAGCCCAAGACTCTCGGCAATCGCCGCCACGACGTGGACCGCCTTGTTGTCTGTGATGTGCGCGCGATCGAGCGCAGCGACCACCTTTGTTGTGATGACCTGCTGTCCCCCGCGGCGTTTCGGCGGCAGCGGGCTGGCAGCGCTGGATGTCGACGGCTGGGCGTGGGCATCGTTGCTTTGTCGAGGGCGCCGTAGGTTGCCCTCGCTGGAGCTGGAGTCCAGTTTGAGTTTGGTCACTTCCACCTCAGCGTGCTTCCGTTCTGCCTCTTTCTCCTGGCGCGCGCGATCCTCTGCGATGCGATGCGCCTCTCGCGCCTCACGCTCGGCGAGGGGGCGGTCGACGCCGAGCATCGCCCCACGCCGACCGTACTCTCGCGCTGTGCCAGGAGAAACGCTTTGACGAGCATCTTCAGCGCGTTCCCATGGGCGATGTCGAATAGATTGTTGAGACCGTGCGTCCAGTCGTTCCGCTTGTTCACGAGGAACGGCGTGGTCGCCTGCGTTTTCTTGCGCATCAGGTTCTTCCACTCCTCGTGAAACTTGATAAGCTTCTGGGCGCAACGATGATGAACGGAGGTCTGGATCCGGGCGATTTCCCAAAACTCGCGGACTTCGTTGATGACGATATCAGCCGCCTTCCGTATTGTCTGTTTGCCGATGATGTGCACATGGAAGAAGCGGCGCAGGACCTCTCCTCTCGACGGCAGCTTTGAGCCAGTTAGGGGCTCAGATGGATGGCCTACCAGAAACACCTTGGTTGACTTCCGCGTCGTACGCTTAACAGTTGCAGTCGACATGATTTCAAGTCTGTGAAGGGAAAAATGTTAAAACTTATTAGAAAAATAGACACCTTATAACATGAGATATAACGATTAATATAAATGATATAGATTTAAATAATGAATTAAAATGAAATGATATAAAATTAAAATATGATTCCCTCGCTAGCAAACTAACATTGTCGTCTACAAGTTTACTTTTCCACAATTTATTTAAGAAATCAATATCTTGGAGGCTTGGCTTCTAGGCCTATAAGGCAAGACGAAACTAAACTATCTGCACAACCGACTCCGGCGCTAGGATGGCAATAACTGAGTTACTGCGTAATATTATTTACTAAAACCGAACGCATTAGGAGGCGGATTAATCGAAGAAGCAACCCAAAAGTTCACCGAGTTCACAGGGGGGAGAATACAAAAATGCCCGGGGGGAGGTTTTAAAAATTATCCGATTGCTCTCAAACTTCACATGATTTGTTTTTATGGCTAGTCGCACAATATCCGAGGGCGCAGTCATAACAATTAAAATGTCATAAACTAAGAACAACCCTAGTATATATATATATATATATATACAGGGCGTCCCAAAAAAATGTATACACACTTTAACAGCTGATAGCTCAATTGATGTTTCTTTCTTTCCAAGTTAAACCCATTAGAATTAATAATGGCAGTCAGACTAAGCTTTGAACAAAGGAAATTCATTCTAAAATGCGACTGGAAGTGTGAAAACGCAGTTGAAGTGCAAAGACAGTTTAGGAGGGAGTTTCAAACAGATCCACCAACGCGACTTACCATCACTCGAATTAGAGATAAGTTTGAAGCCGATGGAACTGTTCAGAATGTCCACAAGAAGCGTTCCGGAAGACCACGGACATCGACAAGCCCACAAAGCAAGAAAGAGTACTGGAAACGTATCACCAAAGTCCAAGAAAATCTGTGCGGCAAGCGAGTCGTGAGGTAGGAATTACAGAATCGTCTGTCCAACGCATTTTGAAGCGCTGTCAATGGAAAAGTTACATTCCAAGATTAGTCCATGCTATTAATGAAGATGATGATCCGGACCGAAGAGTGGAGTATTGCGAGTGGTACTTGGCACGATGTGGATGTGGATTGGACGAAGGGGTTTCGTAGAATACCCTCCGCGTTCACCAGACCTCACACCACTAGACTTTCTTTATGGGGATACTTAAAAGACAAAGTCTACGCTATAAAACCTGCAACAGTCGCTGAATTGAGAGCAGCCATTGAACGAGAATGCACACAAATACCAAACGAAATGTTTCGTGATGTTTGCGATTCCATTGCTTCGCGTTATCAGCAGTGCCTGGACCAGAACGGACGTCAGTTTGAAAACAGGCGTTGACAAAACAATTAAATAATGTCTGTAGATTCTATTACATTTTGAAAATGAAATGTATTTTAATAAACACTGCCTTTATAATTATTTAAAGTGTGTATACATTTTTTTGGGACGCCCTGTATATATATATATATATATATATATATATATATATATATATATATATATATATACAGGGTGTCCCATAAGTCCGGCATCATAGGAGAAATTCATATTTTTTTATTTCTACAAACCATAATTCATATGTTCGGGATGCCAATTTCCCGTCCACCATTCTGTTCAGTGACGAGGCTGTTTTTTATGGAAATGGTGAGGTAAATCGACAGAACACCCGCTACTGGTCTCAAAACAACCCTCACTGGTACCTCTTCAAAGATACAAGGTGCATCTCGGGTGATGGTATGGTGTGGCATTTGGAAGGATCGCATCATAGGCCCCCTCTTTTTCGATGAACATGTCACTGGAGGCACCTACCTACGTATGCTCAAGGAAGAAGCATTTCCCAGTGTACTGAACGAAGAAAGAAATTTCCCAACAGTTCCAGCAAGACGGCGCCCCTGCACATTACAGCACCTAAGTAAGGGAATACCTGTACCAACAATTCCCTGGTCATTGGATAGGACATCGAGGGCCTGTGGAATGGCCAGCTAAAAGCCCGGATCTCACGCCACTAGATTTTTATCTCTGGGGCCACTTGAAAACGCTGGTATACGCAGAGAAAATTAGGAGTGTTGAACATTTGCGGCAGCACATTATTGGGGCATGTAACACCATTACTCCTGACATCATTCACCGTGTGCTTGCTGACTGGGTATCACGTCTGAATTTGTGTATTGAAAACAATGGTGGACATATTGAGCACGTTCTATAAATAAAAGCTTTTCTTTGGTCTTTTTTTATTATTTTTCCTATGGTGCCGGACTTATGGGACACCCTGTATATATATATATATATATATATATACACACTGAGCATCCTGAATAGAGCGAACATAGTTCCAGTATATACTGTAAAGGAGACCGATCCGAGGCCAAAAACTATAGGCCAGTGTCGTTTACATCTCATCTCATTTAAATATTTGAAAGAATAGTTAGACAGAAAATATGACTGTTTGGAAACTCTGAAAAAATTAAATGATAACTAACATTGATTTCGGCCAGGCAGATCATGGCTATCACAACTAATGGAACACTACAACAACATTACTGATGCACTTGAAAGTAATGAAAACTATGATGTAATATACACAGACTGTGCCAAGCGTTCGACAAGTGTGACCATGGAATCATAATACATAAACTGAAATATATGGGAATAACAGGAAAAGTAGGAAAATGGATATATACGGGGCTCCAATAAACCTTAGCTCCCCCCGCCTAAGGCCTAAACCATTAGAGGTACAGTAAAACTAAACATACCTTACAAAAGAGAATTTAATCCTGCATTTAATGAGAAACAATTAAAACTTGGTGTTCCCGCCATTGGCTTCCAAGACAGCCTGAATTCGCTTTGGGTAGCTTGCCAAAAGTGACGTGAATAGATCTTGATCGTTACGCAAATTTGCTAAAACAGTTTCAATGTGTTGCGTCATTGTATCCTTCGAAAATCGATTTGCTGTAGGTTCTTGAAACAAGAGACATTCAACCTTGTCCTTTATAACTGATCCAATGTGTTCACAGACGTTCAGGTCAGGAGAATTTCCTGGCCATTCTTCATTTCCAAAGAAATCGATCTCATGGTTCCGCAACAACTGTTAAGTGGCTAATGCCTTAAAGCAGGGGGCCTTATCGTGCAGAAGTGTGACCTGATCGACATCCATAACATTGTTTGGGTTTCTTAGAAAAGGAATGACATGCTGTGATAGAATAATATCAAGAAAATACTGTCCATCCCAACTCTGACCATTTGGCTTCAGCACCTACATGAGCTTCTTTGCAGTGAACAAAACAAACACACCAACACAGTCTGGACTTTTTAATAATTCGCGATAATGTTCATTGTCATCGATTTCATCTAGTGTTGTGGCCCACACTCGATCATTTTGGTAGTTAGGCCGACGTGTTACGTAAACAAAAAATTCATCGGAGACAGCTAAACGCATGAAATCATTCACATCCCAATCTTCAAGATAATGGGCAAACCACATTCTGTCATCGATGTTAAGTTGAGTTTTTCTTGGCTTTGGAAGTTCATGCCAAGGCTTTAAACCTTGCCTATGACGGTACAGTCGAATGATCTCACCACTAACGATCTTTCCTCTCAACACTTCGCTCTCTCTAGAAAGTTTAGCACAGCTGTTTTTCCGCTTAGTGCGTACCGCTTTCAATGATGTCCTTTGTTTCCTGAGAGAGTAGCAAATTTGGGCGCCCAGATTTGGTTGTATCTATTTCACATTCATCCAAAGTTTTATTCCAATTTCTTTTGACGAAGTCCTCACTTCTTCGCAACTTTTTGGCAACCCATGAACGTGTTATAAAGGTGGCTCCAGCATCACGAGCTTCCCGAAATGTTATTGCTCGTACGCGATCTATCACACGTTGCCTCTCCGAATCACCAATTAATTGAGAAGCCATTATATTATCACTTTATCAGCTAGAGTAATTTTAATACCTGCAATAAATAAAGAATTTTATATATTTTTATAATCACTAAAAACTATTTCGATATAAGTAAACATGTAAGCTGCAAATGGGGGGGGGGCTAAGGTTTTTTGGAACCCCTTAATTTCCTTAGTGAGCGGCAGCAAGTCGTTACCGTTCAAAGAATATCTTCATCAGAATCAGAAGTCCTTACCTCAGCACCACAGGGAACAATATTAGCTCTATTACTCTTCATAATCATACTGACATAGATGAGGACGTTACCAGAGACAGCACAGTAACATCCTTTGCCGATGACACAAAGATTAGTAGAAAAATTAGAAACCCAGAGGATATGGAATTCCTACAAACAGACATGAGCAGAATCTACAATTGGTCGGAAGGCAACAATATGAAATTTAACACAGAAATTTCAACTATTAAGGTACGGAAGAAGGGAGGACCTAAAATCCATGGAATACTATACCCCAAATGGACAGGAAATTCAAAGAAATTCTAAAACAAAAGATTTAGGTGTTATAATGACTAATGACTTAATTCACTTAGATAACATGTTATGCAACTTCCATAAATCGAATGCCATAGTTGGGGGTGAATTCAACATCAATTTGCAATCTGAAGCAATCTCTCATAAATTTTTAAACTTAATGAATTCTTTCTATCTTAGTCATACTATTACCAAACCCACTCGAGTCTGCAATTATGGCAATCGAATAACAGAATCTACGATTGATAATATATTTGTAAATAGCAATGCCCTCGTAAATTCTGAAATTATAACCACAAACATCAGTGATCATTTTCCTACTTACGCTATATTCAATAACATTGTTCAGGTTGCGGACAAAACAACTATTGATTACAGAACATTCTCAGAGGTTAACAAAAGAAAATTTATTGGGGCTGTAGAAAATACTCGATTTGACTGTGACGAACCTATAAATGACCCAGATCATGTTTCAGTTCTTCTATGACGCCTTATTCCATATTTTTAATATTTGCTTTCCTTTAAAGAGAAAAACGGTTTCGCCCAAAAGTGTCGCAAATCCATGGATCACTCCAGGAATTATCACTTCAATAAAGAACAGAGGTAAATTATTCAAACTGCAATTACAGAGCAAAATTCCTAAAACACGATATACTCAATACAGAAACAAATTAACTAAAATAATAAAAATTGCAAAATATAACTATTATGACAATCAATTTTCCAAACATAAAGGAGACCTGAAAAACACTTGGACAACCATAAACAGTCTTCTCGGAAAACAAATTAAGAAAAATTCAATAGAGAAATTAAATGTTGATAATAAAGAAATCACTGATGATACTGCTATTGCAGACTCTTTAAATGCACATTTTACTTCAATAGCGGATAAGCTTCGCTCACCCTTACTAAATAATGATCACTCACCTCTGGAATATATGCCACCCAACCCACTAAATTAATTTTCTTTTGTTCCTGCTACCCCTACTGAGGTCCGGAATATTATTGGTAACTTAAAAAATACAAAAAATAACGTTCATAACATTCCTGGACCTATATTGAAACTTGGCTAAAATTATCAATCAAAGTATTTCCAAAGGAATATTCCCATCGTTGCTAAAAACTGGTTGTATAACACTCCTTTTTAAAGGGAGGTGATCCTACACTAGCAACAAATTACAGGCCGGTGTGTTCATTATCTGTGTTCAGCAAAGTTTTTGAAAAAATTGTAAAAAGTAGAATGCAGCGATATTTAGAATCCTACAATTTATTATCTCCAAATCAATATAGCTTCCGTAATAATAAAACAACGGAAATGGCTATTTTAAATCTTATGGAAATTGCAAATATATGATAGCTAAAGAGAACAAAGAAATAATGATATCACTATTTATGGATTTGAGTAAGGCGTTTGATGTAATAGCCATAATATTCTATTTAATAAATTATATTGTTACGGCTTTAGAGGAGCAATCAGTGATTGGTTTAAAAGTTACTTGTCCAATAGATATCATTTTGTATCAGTAAACAAGTTTTGCTCAACTAAAGCGCTTGTCAAACATGGTGTGCCACAGGGCTCAGTTCTGGGTCCACTGTTATTTTTATTATACACAAATGCAAAGGTGGGCAGGACCGAGTTCCAAAAGGACCGAACTCCAGGAACTCGGTCCTTTTTAAGGACCGTGAGCGAGAAAGTCCGTCCTTTTCTCAGTGAGGACCGAAATGAGGAGCGACGGTCCATTTTTAAGCAATTCCGGACGGTCTTTTTTAGTGATTTTAGTGTGTTTAGTGATTATTTGAAGTTCTAAAGAAGATGGATCGTTTCCTCCAGAAGACTCAGAAAGAGACTGAGACTGAACTGAAACTTGTTTCAACACCTGGAGGAGACGAAGAATCTACTGATGTTAGTGCTTCAACTTCAAGTCAAGCAACTGGAGCTCCTAGCGGAAGAACTGAACCCGGCAATCCCTGGCCGTACCTGGACAAATACTTTGAATACCTGGGCCCCAAGGGTGAGCAGAACCTGGAGTACAAGTGCTTGCTGTGCCTGCCGAACAAGAACATCCTCTCGACAAGCAACAAGAGCCAAAACAACCTCAAGCGACATGTCTCCAGGCGCCACCCTCACGTCCAGAACCAGTTCGACCAGTGCATCAAGGACGGGGTGGAGCTCCATAAAAAGAAGAAGCGGCGAGGAGACCCTCAGGAGCACCCCGACGACAAGAGGCAGAGGACCATGGTTCAGCCAACTATACGGGAGGCCATGGCTGGACCGTCCAGAGTCACCAAGGCTCTCTTTGAAGAGAAGGTCAGTAAATTCAATTAAAAATCTTACAACTTTGTCTAGAAATATTTATAATCATTAAATTACACTCAAATGTCAGTCAGTTATGATGAAACGTGACAAATTTTTATTTCTTTTTAATTAGTTGATCACCTTATTTGTGGGCAACATGTTGCCTCTCGACGTCGTCGACTCCGATTCGTGGAAGGACTTTGTTAGCACCTGTTAGTAAACAAGTAAAAAGTACAATATAAAAAGTTTAAGTACAGGACTAAAATATTAACTATTTTTTCAGCTGATATTAACTTCTTCAAAGAGTATCTTGAGGTGATGAAGCCGGTCTGTAAGGCCTTGGACATCCTGCAAGGGGAGGACAAGGCCTACATGGGGGCACTCCTGCCCACCCTGGCCATCTCTCTCAAAATGTTGAAGGAGCAGATGGAAAGCAGCGATGTCAAGATGTGTCAGCCACTGGTATTAGCTGTCAGGGATGGGATCAAACGTCGGTTTGGTCCCCATTTTGAGGATATGGACTTCCTCCTGGCAGCTGCGCTACACCCCAAGTTCAAATTGGGCTGGGTGAGGCTGGTGGAGGACGACGTCATGTATGACGTCGAGGAGATCAAGGCCAAGGTGAAGAAGCAGATGATGTCTATGGTGGAGAGGATTCTGGCAAGAGCGGACTCAGGCAAGGACACCAGCAGCAGCGAGGGTGAGAATGACCAGGACAATGACGACTTCTTTGAGGCTCTCTACGAGGGCGGGGAGAAGACGAAGGAGACCGGGACCAAGTTGGTGGATACATTTCTCAGCGAGAGGCCTGTGAAACCCTTCATCTTCAACAAGGACTCGTTCCCCAGCCCGGCGTTGAAGGACTTGTTCATCAAGTTTAACACGCCTATCCCATCCAGTGCCGCCGTGAAGAGGCTCTTCTCTTTGGGGAAGGACGTCCTCAAGCCGAAAAGGTTAGGGCTCAGTGACAGCCATTTTGAAATGCGTCTTCTTGAAGGGAAACTCAAGCATTTAACTTAATAACTTTTTTTCATCATTTATGTATTGTATTAATTATAATTTACGTTAATAAAATTAAAGATTTCCGGTGTCTTTAATTTCATTTTTCATTTTAATCAAATTTTTCACTTATATTATATATAAGGACCGAGGACCGAGTCGTTCCTAGGTCCTATCTTCAGAAAGGACCGTGACCGTGACCGTCGGTCCAGTTTGAGGCAAGGACCGGGACCGGGACCGTCGGTCCTTTTTGAGGCCCGGGTGCCCACCTTTGTATAAATGACCTTCCACGTTCATCTGATATACTAAACTTCATAATGTTTGCAGATGATACAAGTATCTTTTTCTTGCAAAGATGTTAATTCAGCTAAGAATATATTTCATTCAGAATTCATCAGTGTAATGAAATGGTTGACTTAAATGTTAATGAAATCGCTATAAAGGAGTGTACTGTAACAAAATTTCTTGGTGTAATGCTAGATAAGAATTTGCAATGGAGTGATCATGTAAATTATATCGCGAAAAAGATTTCAAGGAGCGTTGCTATAATGTTTAAACTTAGAAATGTAGTCCCTAAACAAGTTTTATTGACTCTTTATCATACTCTTTTTCTTCCTTATATAACGCACTGCACCCTTGTTTAGGGAAACTCCACAACGCATTAAATGATATCTTTGTCATCCAAAAACGAGCAATAAGGTTATTATCTGATGTTGATTTCCTTGATCACTCTAGTGCATTATTTAAAGGGCTAAACCTACTAAAGCTCAACGATATAATCACACTGGCACATTTTATTTTTATTTACGAGTGTAAGAACAAAATCATTAATTTACACTGGGTAAATAGATATTTTGTAACTCATCAAGAAATCCACTCGTATCAGAGCAGAAATAGATCAGAGCGTGTTATACCTCAATTAAAATTGTCATCTCAAAAACTACCCATTTTCATTGGATTGAAACCATGGAATGACTTAAATGCCGATATAAAAAATATTGTGAATGTAAATTTGTTTAAAACCAAGTTGAAATCCCGATTAATAATGGCATACTAACAAAAATGTAGGATTAATGTCCATTACTATTGTTTACTAATCATTAATTTCTCGTGTGTAATCTAGTATTAAAAACACCTTTCTTGGGATTGTTCAGTTCTTATCTCTCATGTATAATATTGGTTTCTTTGTATGGTATTGGTATAGTGCCTTCAATGGTGACCTTGTATTTGTCATGTCAGTAGTGATAATTTAAGATTAATACATGTTTTAACTATTAATAATACTTATTTTCATTTATTATTAATTAATAACAACTAGCTGTTTATTTTTAATAAGAGCCCAGTAAAGTCTAAAGCTTAAGGGCCAAATTAAATAAAATAAATAGTCGAGCTTCAAAATTATTCATGTCATTGTAAATTGGAACGAATGTATTTATTTTATTATCAATAAAGGTTATTCAATTCAATTCAATTCAATTCAAATGACGCGAAATTTGAAACACAAAATAAGATAGCAGTAAACAGAGCAAAAAGAATAACTGGACATATACTGAGAACCTTTAAATGAAGGAATAGGAATATAATGATTCCTCTATTGAAGACACTGATCATAGCCAAATTGGAATACTGCTCGGTCCTAACACCCCCATATAAAAAAGAAGACATTAGATAGCTAGAAGGGATTCAGAGAAGCTTCGCAGCCAAGATCAATGGATGCAAAGAACAAAATTACTGGGAAAGGTTACGTGAATTAAACTTAGTCACTGGAAAGGAGAAGAGAGAGGTACACCTTTATTTACACTTAGAAAATAATGGAGGAACTAGCCCCTAATCTTACCTGAACCTTATAACCTCCAAACAACAGTGGAAAGTAGAAAAGGAAGAATGTGTTATGTTCCCAAATTAAAAGCTAGACAGGGAACATCCTCAACCCTGAAGGAAAATAGTTTTGTTGTGAGAGGACCGAGACTGTTTAACCAGCTGCCCAAAGAACTAAGGAACACGAATGGTGTATCTTCAAAAGAAGATTAGACGTCTGGCTCAGAACAATCCCCTATGAGCCGGGCATACCTGGCTATGTGAGGTGGAGAGCAAAAGAAACCAACTCTCTACTTCACCAGGCCAACTCAAGAGGAGGGGCGACAAGCTTGACCTTCATGAAATGAGGAATCATCGCACGGAACATTTGGAAGGTTGAAAGATATATATATATATATATATATATATATATATACGCGCACGCAAAAGTCAGGAACCATAGGCACATTTTAATAATTTGTGCTTTACTCTGTTTTGTTCTCTTCAGATTGACAATAGATAAACGGGTGGAGATAGTTTTAATGTGTGCAAGGCGTGGTAACACACACCGATCAGTTGCTACTGCTTTTAATGACAAACACCCTGAGAGGCTACCAGTTGTTCAGGCATCAGTTGGAAAACTGTTTACTCGCTTCAAAGAAATGGGAAGTGTTCATGATAGGCCGCGTAATGACCGGCCAAAAGGTTCAACCGATGCAACATCACTAACGGTACTCAATCACTTCGAAAACAGCCCACGTAAGTTATCCCAGGAAACGGGTGTCTCCAGAAGATCCATTCAACGAATTCTTACAACAAATCGTTTCCACCCCTACAAAGTCCAACTCGTTCAGGAACTGCACGGTGACGACACAAACCGTCGTGTAGAGTTCTGCCAGTGGTTGCTACAACATCGACAGCTCCAACGAAGGATCATGTTCAGCGACGAAGCGATATTTCACCTCAGCAGTCGTGTCAGTAGGCATAATGCACGCTATTGGGCCAATGAGAAACCCCACTGGATAGAGGAAGGACATGTGCAATTCGATCCACGAATTATGGTGTGGGCTGCGCTCTGGGGGATCAGTTAATTGGTAACAGGTGAAACATATCTGCATGTGCTGCAAACATTTCTAATGCCAATACTGGACGACATTCCATTGGCAGAACGGGCGGAGATCTGGTTTCAGCAGGATGGTGCACCACCACCTTTCGCAACCATCGTCCGGAGCTCTTTAGATGAAATATTCCCAAGCAAGTGGATCGGACGGCGAGGGCCCGTCGAATGGCCACCTAGGTCTCCAGCCCTCACGCCTCTTGACTTTTTCTTGTGGGGCCATCTCAAATCGGTAGTCTATGCTGATCGACCCAGAACCATACGTTCTCTAAAGGATAAAATCACACCTGAGTGTGCCAAAATCAATACCAATGTGTTAAGGAATGTTCAAACATCATGCATTCATCGCGTCAGAAAGTGTCTCCAAGTGGAAGGCCACCAATTCGAACATTTATTATAATTTAATAAAATGTGCCTATGGTTCCTGACTTTTGCGCCACCCTGTATATATATATATATATATATATATATATACATATATATATATACAGTGGTGTAGTGCTAAATAAAGAAGTGAGGGAACGCATTTTGAAAGTGTTACTCAGATGCGGGGGGGACAATGGCGAGCGCGGCGAGCCTATACAGCTGGGGTCCGGGGGCACTGTAAGCCCCCCGAGAAATCTTTTGAAATCTGACCAATTTCA
This sequence comes from Bathynomus jamesi, assembly GCA_023014485.1. Lineage (NCBI taxonomy): Eukaryota > Metazoa > Arthropoda > Malacostraca > Isopoda > Cirolanidae > Bathynomus > Bathynomus jamesi. Next base: position 447,197 of record JAJOZX010000706.1, on the reverse strand, counting down.
GGGATATTTTGAGGTCATATGCACTGGATATTAGGATATATTCCAAGGTTGAAGATGCAGTATTTCCAGTGTCATTAGATATATGACATCCAGTACGATCAATAAAAATAGCTAACAACTGGAATGATTAACTAAAAAAAAGTTAACAACTGGTACGCCGTGGTGACTGTTTCATCAGATCTTTATAGGCTAGCATTGCCTCAGTCGAAGCTAAACGAAATGAAACAGTTAATGATTCTTTCTCATATTTCTTCTAGGGGTGGGAATTAAAATTTCATGACGTTAGAGATTTGTAAGTTCGGATTTATTTGAAATAGTGAGGGAACACCGTTCCGTCTACCAAAAAAAGTAAGGGAACGCCGTTCTCACGCGTTCCCACAGCACTACACCACTGTGTGTATATATATATATATACACTGTGTATATATATGATACACACAGACCGTGCATTAGGGTGGCCCACTTTTCAATTTTTTTTTAAAAGTATAAGTGATCGTTGTTTTCTCCATTATTTGGCACTACAGTATACTAGCACATTTGTACCATTTTTACAAAAATTGATCAATATTTAGGGGTCTCGCATCGACCTTGAAATTACTAGTTTTTTTTTTAAAATGCGTACTTTTTAACGTTTTACTGAATCAAGATAAATCATTAAGTAGGGATGTTTTCTGAATCCTCTTGATGAGAGAAGTCGTTTGGTGTGCCTGCCAATGTCATACGACTAACGGTTTAAAGGTTGTGCCTGTATACAGGTAATACCAATGTGCTAGTATAGTGCCAAACAATGGGAAAAACCACGATCACCTATACTTTTCAAAAAAATGAGTCACCATACCCGGGCGGAATGTATAATGTATATAGGTAATTAGAAAATGCACTATGCCTGTGCCAGGTACCTAACCTATTTCTTTTTTTGCAGATCATAACATTTTGAAATTCTGTCTGAGTTCCTCATCCTTTGTCATGGACAAATCGATGGCAACCATAACTGGAAGAACTCTTGAAGCTACAAATAGAGAGTCATCAAAAGGAAAGGCGAAAATAACATCGCTACCTTCTCTAAGATCGGCCTCGGAAATTTTTTTAGTTGGCCAACCGTCGTCCTCCATCAGTGGTAGCAAATTGCCAACAACACGGCAGGTTTTGCAATACTTCTTCACTGTTATCCAGTACACTGCTAACAGGAAAGACGCATTCAAAGAAACCGTAAACAACGTCTTAAAGTTTTGGAACATGGCCCGCATTAAAACAATCACAAAGCTCAACTGCGAACGGAAGCTAGAGGCATTGTGGAAAGAGTGGCACTTACTCCAAAAGAGCAGAAAACGAGAAACTGACGCCGGAGGAAAACGGCAGAAGTTTTCGGACAGTGTGGACAAGCTGTGTCCGACAAAGACAAGAAAGAAGACATTGACTTCTACCTCGATCAACGTGGTCCTCGGGTGGCAACGATGAGCGGGAACGATAAAGTTTTCGCTGTAAAAAGAAAGCTACAGGAAGGAAGAAAACGTCCTCGCCAGGAGCCGCAAACCTCAAAGTGTGCATACGAAACCGGAGATGAGGCCATGGAGAATGATGATACTGGCATGTCAGGAGAGTCGGAGACAGAACTAGCGTTCCCCCTGCCGAAAGAGCCAAGTGTGTCTGTCAATCTTCCTCGCCGCATCCTTAATGCACCTGCTGTCATGGAAGTGGCACCTGCTGTCATGGAAGTGGCACCTGCTGTCATGGAATAATCAGGTGCGTATTGTGTATACTATACACAATACGCACCTGATTATTGGCCATGCGGAAACGATCAGCCACTTCCATGACAGCAGGTGCATTAAGGATGCGGCGAGGAAGATTGACAGACACACTTGGCTCTTTCGGCAGGGGGAACGCTAGTTCTGTCTCCGACTCTCCTGACATGCCAGTATCATCATTCTCCATGGCCTCATCTCCGGTTTCGTATGCACACTTGAGGTTTGCGGCTCCTGGCGAGGACGTTTTCTTCCTCCTGTAGCTTTCTTTTTACAGCGAAAACTTTATCGTTCCCGCTCATCGTTGCCACCCGAGGACCACGTTGATCGAGGTAGAAGTCAATGTCTTCTTTCTTGTCTTTGTCGGACACAGCTTGTCCACACTGTCCGAAAACTTCTGCCGTTTTCCTCCGGCGTCAGTTTCTCGTTTTCTGCTCTTTTGGAGTAAGTGC
>JAJOZX010000706.1:300000-440000 GCA_023014485.1 Bathynomus jamesi | reverse complement strand
AACGACGGGTGGTTCACACGATGCAAAAGGATGCAAAAATCCCAAAAATGGACTTAGAAGAAGAGGACGATAAAGGAGAGAACCCACCTTCAACGAAGGGAGTCGTTGATGCACTTACAATCTTTCAACGATTTTCAGCTTTGGAAGGAATTGAAATATCTTAAGGTCGGCTTAATCTAAGAGCTGTCCAGGAACAGCTAAGGAAGAACAGGGAAACAAAGCGAGTGCAGGCAACACTTGATGCGATGTTTAATGTGTAACTTTATTTTCATATTATGTTTTAAACATGGATTAATTAATAAATATAGTGTATGAATTTATTTTGATGTAATATTTGTTTTTAAATGTGTTTTAAATATGAATTAATTAATAAAGATTATAATACATATAAAACTGTTTTAACATTTCTTTTTCATAACTCTCTCTGAGATAAAAGCCATCCTACGGATATAGTGTCCCGACGGATATAGTGTCCCGACGGATATAGCGTCTTTATGGCCTGGAACCGGATGGGATACTATAACCGTTTTTCTCTTATATGAATTTATGAGTCAATTAATAGATTTACGCCCAAGTAGACACCTTCAGGATCATGTACAATTTCGGGAAAAAAAATGCCCTAAAAATAAAATTTCTAAAAAGCTTAGATTATACAGGGTGGGCCGAAAGTCTGGATCCATAGGAAAATATTTATTTTAATACATAAATTACAGCAAATGGTAAATACTTAAAATGAATATCAACTTTAACTCGTAAATGCGTATCCGTGATACTGTACAGTAGTTCGTACTCCAGTATAAATACTCAAATACTTTTTATTTCAGCCCAGAAATGGCTTCGAATCTAACAACAGAAGACCGGGTAGAACTTGTGTTCATGTACGCAAGACAGGGCGCTACACACAAGAGAAGTTGCTACCGAATTCAATAGAAATCATCCTGATAAACATCCAGTAACACATGCGACTGTTGGCAAGTTGTTTAAACGTTTCAAAGAAACAGGAAGTGTACATGATCGACGGCGTTCTGGTCGTCCAAAAACTGCAACTGATGAAAATACCTCTGCAACTTTAACGAATAGTCCAGTAAAGTCAACAAGAAGATTATCAAAGGAAACACGCATCTCGAGAACGTCAATTCGAAGAATTATTAAAAATCATAAATTCCATCCCTAAGTGTCTCGATGTCAGAGGCCGCCAATTTGAGCATTTGTTATAATTTGTTGTTTATACTGGAGTACGAACCACTGTACAGTATCACGGATACGCATTTACGAGTTAAAGTTGATATTCATTTTAAGTATTTATCATTTGTTGTAATTTATGTATTAAAATAAATATTTTCCTATGGATCCAGACTTTCGGCCCACCCTGTATAAGGCAATCGGACTTTTTCCCCAAACAAACCTCAGAAGTATATATATATATATATATATATATACACACTAGGGGCACTCAATATATTTTGCCCCACCCTTTTTTCTTAGTTAAATAATAGGCCATGGGGCTGAAATGTCTTTTGGGCCGTAAGTTTGAACTTTCCGCGTTTCACATAACCGGACTTTTCCAGTTTGAACCTCCCCTCCTTGTATAAAACCGCTTTTAAACGCCCTTGTATAAAACCGACGGTTAACGCAGTTTCGAAAATGGCGTGACAGTGATGTGCGTCGTAAACAGAGAGCTGTTATCGAGTTCTTAACCACAGAGAACGAAACAGTTGGAAATATTCACAAATGTCTACAAAACGTTTACGGAGATGCTGTTGTTGATCGAAGCATAGTTGAACGCTGGTCTAAAGGTGTGAGATCATCGGAGAGAGGGAGAGCCAGTCTCGATGATGAGCCACGCAGCGGTCGCCCGGAATCGGCTGTGACATCTCACACTGTGCAACGTGCTAACAGCATCATTCGATCAAATCGGCGCGTTACATACAAGGAGCTATCACTGGAGCTATGAATTAGTGAAGGAAGTGTGAATACGATAATTCAGCAAATGGGATACTCAAAAGTGTGTTCACGGTTTGTTCCTCGCGAACTGACTGAAGATCACAAAGCCCAAAGAAAAGAAATTGCTTCTGAGTCGTTGGTTCGATACGAGACAGAAGGGGATGACTTCCTTTCACGAACTGTGACTGGGGATGAGACTTGGGTACACCACTTTGAACCTGAAACAAAACGCCAATCCATGGAGTGGCATCACGCAGACTCCCCACGCAAGGAAAAGTTCAAAATGGCTCCCTCTGCAGAAAAGGTTATGGCCACCATCTTCTGGAACATGAAAGGGGTGATTCTGGAGAACATTATGAAGAAAGGACAAACAATCAACTCAGAGGCATATATTGCTACCCTACAGAGGCCATGACAAAAATGCGCTTGACTGTGTTACCCCACCCTCCATACAGCCCGGATCTGGCATCTTCAGACTTCCATTTGTTTGGGCCAATGAAGGATGCTATTCGTGGGAGAAAGTTTCAGTGTAACTATGAGATTGTTGAGGAGGTTAAGAGATGGCTCCAGCGGAACCCAGCGGACTTTTACCGGCAAGAAACAAAGGCCCTTGTTTCGAGGTGGAAGAAAGCCATAGAAAAGGATAGAGATTGGAGACTATGTAGAAAAATAAAAATGTGTAAAAAAGGTATGTAACTACTTGTGCACAAAATTTCTGGAACTTACAAGGAAACTTGAAAAGAAAAAAAAGGTGGGGCAAAATATATTGAGTGGCCTTCGTGTATATATATATATATATATATATATATATATATATATATATATATATATATATATAACTGCAAACACGCAGTATAATTAATGTAAAGAACGACGCTTGTATAGGAGATATTCCGCGCAAGATGAGAGAGAGAGAACGAAACAAATGAAAAAATGAGGTAACCCCCGGGAATCGAACCCGGGATCTTCCGATTGCCGGTCAGATATGATAACCATTACACCATGGGCCTCACTCATTCAATGCCGTAATTCTTCTACATACGCGCAGAAACCAATGCCCCAAGGGGGCACCTCCCGCATGCCGTAACATTATATACATTTAACTGCAAACACGCAGTATAATTAATGTATATAATGTATATATATTAATGTATATAATGTTACGGCATGCGGGAGGTGCCCCTTGGGGCATTGGTTTCTGCGCGTATGTAGAAGAATTACGGCATTTGAATGAGTGAGGCCCATGGTGTAATGGTTATCATATCTGACCGGCAATCGGAAGATCCGGTTCGATTCCCGGGTGGTTACCTCATTTTTTCATTTGTTTCGTTCTCTCTCTCTCCTCTTGCGCGGAATATCTCCTATACAAGCGTCGTTCTTTACATTATATATATATATATATATATATATATATATATATAGAAACTGAAAAAGTTTATTGGCAGATCACAGTCCATATGACAAATATTAATAATACAATGACAATTTACATACTAAGGATAGAAATATATACAATTAATGAGAAATAGTACAATAATGTCGAAGTTCAGTGGAGCAACAGACATACTTTTTCGTACCCTGAATTCCATAGCTTAGAAGACATGCGGCAGGACTGATGAATAGCTTGGATAATCAGGTGGGTAGATTTCTTAATTCTATACATTAGACTGTATTGAGCGCGTCTTGTTACCTCCGGGAAGCTCGGGACATTGCGGGCAGCAAACATTTGCCAAGCTGAGCATCTTGGGGGTAATTTATGTAGGAGTCTAAAAGATCTGTTGTTCCACAAATTTAGGGTTCTGTCTGAACCTTTTTTATAATTCACCCAGAGTTGCTGTCCGTATATATTACTGCAGAAAGTACGAAAGAGTATCTTTAGCTTCATTTGTACAGAGTCATCACTCAAGGAGCTGGTGATAGTATGACCCAATACTTAAATACTTGTACTTCCTCAATTACTTCACCTCTCATTTTAAACTTAATATCAGTTGGCGATTACAACTTTTAGAATGGAATTGCAGAACCTTAGTTTTTGTAACATTAAAAAAAATATCACGTTTCTGCAAAGTAGTATGCCCGCAAAAATGTAGAAAGCAAATAAATTGCTATGCAAGATGAACAACGATGCAAGGGGGGAGAGGGGTAGGTGTAGTGGGGAGGGAGTTTAGCCCCAAGTTGCATGAAAGGGGAGAGGGGGTTTGAGGGGAGAATGACCCCCCAAAGGGGGCATGTCTCGTCGCATACTGAACTTCTTGACAGGCTCAGTTGGCTTAGAAGGTGTAATCAGCTTAGAAGGAGTGTATGCATATATAATTATATATTATTAAAGGAGGAGAGGGTGCAAGAATGTATAACTGACTTAGAATAATTCTGGGTTATTTTTATCCTTTATATATATATATATATATATATATATAATATATATATATATATGTATCAGGGCTGTGCGGGTCTATCACTTTCGGGTCGGGTCCGGGTCTGGGTCTTTTTCTAATTTACTTTCGGGTCCGAGTCCGGGTCCGGGTCGGACCCGAAAGTTTACTTTCGGGTCCTGTCGGGTCTTTCAGTATATGACCCGGGTCTGGGTCGGGTCCATTATTAAAAATGTAATAATTTATAATCTGGTATAGGATAGGTAATAAAACTGCTACCGTAGCTACATTAACATGTTTTCTGAAACATAGTAAAACATTATATGGCTATACGGTAGTAGCCTAACCATATATATTAATGGTAATTGTTACTTTTCAGCCCAGACTGCTATTTCCCATGAAACCTAGGTTTTTCTCATGTTTTTTTTGCGAATCTGACCTTCATTTCCGTCGGAAATGACTAGTTGTTAAGATATACCCCATCCCCTACCCCATCAATATTGGGGAACCTGTGGGGAATCGTTTTTTTGGGGGGTGAAAAACTCGTCATTTCCAACGAAAATGAAGGTAAGAATGTCATGAAACACATCAAAAACCATGAGAAAAACCTAGGTTTCATGGAAAACCTAACCCTAACCTAACCTAACTAACCTAAAAGTACCTAACCTAACCTAACCTAACCTAACATGAATATGTTTTATTACATTATCATTTGTATAATTTAGGTCTTGGAGGTATGGGGCCGGAACCCCCGTAAAGATCACGCATGACAAATTGATCGATATTGATCGGCATTTTAGCGTCGGAAATTCAAAAATAAAAAAATATAAAACCCTATAGCGATCAATTTGTGATGAGTGATCTTTACGGGGGCTCCGCCCCCGTACTCCCGAGACCTAAATTATACAAATTGGACACACTACATTTAAAGGGAGAACACCATGCGAGCGAAAAAAATCGAGGCTTGCTTCGTTATTTTCAAAACAAAGGGAGGGCACTGGTTACACACTGGACAGCCATGTCGATTCTGAATTTGAACTGAAAACAGAGATGAAGGACGAAGCAGATCGGTCGGTGATTTGCTGGATTAGGTCACGTGACGAAATAGAGGCCTGTGATTGGCTACCTCAAAAATGTTTACATAGTTCGTCGCTAGATGGTGCCACCTCCTATTATGGCGGCGATAGAATGCCCCTTCAAAAAATTTTTTTTTCAACAAAATAACTATCTCGTAAACTAAACATTTGCGATGGAAATGTTAATGATAAATGTTTTGTACCTGTTGAGACATTAATGTAGAACCCCTCAAAATTGTCGGGAAATATTCTGGGCTGAAAAGTAACTAATACCTATTAATTAATACAATTTTGGAAATGTTTTAAAGTAGGTGTATTAATTGCCTTAATATTTAATAGTAACTAGGTATAGTTATACATGCATTGCTAAGGGGCAAAGTACGATGTATGATTGCTCTCTTCAGCCCCCTTATTCTAACAGCACTTGACCATATCGGACCCGTTGTCTGTTGCAATGGATACAACTTGTGCAGATCCCAAGTCGTACTCGGTTAACACAGACTGAATGGTTTATTTCAAAACATCTATGAAATTAATTATTTATTATTGATTTAGATTTAAGGTAACATTCTTTTACATATACTGTAATATTGCACGATATATATATATATATATATGAAAATTATTTCACGAAAGTAACACGTGAAAAATATTTATGACGAATAAAACCACGAAGGAAAGGAAACACAAAAAAGGTGCTCAAGCGCTTTCGTCTAATGACATCCTCAGGAACACTGAAGTACATAAAAGGTTACGGCCTATATATAGGTTACAGAAAGAAAAAAAATAAATAAATAACATACATACACACAAACATATATATATATATATATTATATATATATATATATATATATATATATATATATATATATATATATATATACATATCTACACACATACATATATATATATATATATATATATATATATATATGCAATAAACGGAGAAGTAAAAATTAAAATTAAAAATTAAAAATTAGAGGATTAACAAAGAGACATACAGATTTGTAAGGAAAAATATCGATTTTTAGCACAAGATCAAATGAATTATAAAAATACAAATTTATACTGGAAATCTGCCCGGGTTTTAACACTTTGCCTTTTAGAGTCAAGTTTCGATATATATAAAAATAAAATGAAGATTAAAAGTTAATAAAGTAGCATACAAGTTTACCAAAGATTTAGCGTCCTACCCTTTTTATCTAAATTTGTTTTGAAGGAATTCAAAACAACAGGATCGAGTTGAAAAAGACCTTTGCTTATGTTGAAGTTATTTGAAAGTTGGATAATGGCAGACTCAAGAATATTTCTATTAACAATGTTGCTAGAATGAAATAAAACTGAAGCATTATTCCAATCAATACAGTGGGATAACTCTGACAAATGGACAAAAAGAGCACTGGACAACTGTCCTGTTCTAACGGAATATTGATGCTGTTTTATACGTGTGTGCAAATCCTTTCCCGTCTGACCTATGTAAAAGGAATCACATTGTTTACACCCAATTTTATAGATAATGCCTGAATTATTGGTAGGGCTATTTTTTACTATGATATTTTTCACAATATTGTTATATGAAAATACTACATTAATACCCAAAAGTTTAAGTACATTAGCAATGCCTAAAAAGCCCGGGAAAAATGGAAGTACTAAAATATTTTTTGACAAAGTACGAGTGTTATTATTGACACGATAAAAAGTTCGTTTTGCCTTGTTGAGACAAGATTCCATAAACGCAGATGGGTAACACAGATCACTTCCAATACCGTTGATTTTTTCCAATTCGGCATCGATGTATTCCGGACTGGCGATCCTAAGGGCGCGGAGAAACATTGATGAAAAAATGGCCTTCTTAGTGGGGGTGTCATGTCCCGAGTAAAAGTGTACTTAGGACAAATTGTTTGTTGTTTTCCGATAGATACTAAACTTAAAACCTGGGCTTTCCCTATGTACACGCACATCCAAAAATGGGATTGAATTGTCTTGTTCCACTTCTAAAGTAATTTAGATAAAAATTTAGATAAAAAGGGTAGGACGCTAAATCTTTGGTAAACTTGTATGCTACTTTATTAACTTTTAATCTTCATTTTATTTTTATATATATCGAAACTTGACTCTAAAAGGCAGTGTTAAAACCCGGGCAGATTTCCAGTATAAATTTGTATTTTTATAATTCATTTGATCTTGTGCTAAAAATCGATATTTTTCCTTACAAATCTGTATGCCTCTTTGTTAATCCTCTAATTTTTAATTTTTAATTTTTATTTTTACTTCTCCGTTTATTGCATATATATATATATATATATATATGTATGTGTGTAGATATGTATGTGTATATATATATATATATATATATGTTCTTGTGTATGTATGTTATTTATTTATTTTTTTCTTTCTGTAACCTATATATAGGCCGTAACCTTTTATGTACTTCAGTGTTCCTGAGGATGTCATTAGACGAAAGCGCTTGAGCACCTTTTTGTGTTTCCTTTCCTTCGTGGTTTTATTCATCATATATATATATATATATATATATATATATATATATATATATATATATATATATATATATACACACACACTGTATATATATATATATATATATATATATATATATTAGGGTGTTTCATAAATTAAAGGTTTGGAAAAATTTTAATCCACATGGATCCCCTTGTTCCATTTGCTGAGGAGACTGATAAACCGAAGTATTAATTCAATAGTTTAAAGTTTACGGGTCCCCAGTTTGATGCTCTGGCAGATCATAAACGGAAAAAATTAAACAAAAATCTGTCAATGAATTTTTATTCAACAAACGAGTACCATTTCACTACACATTTTCACAAAGATACAAAAACATAACCACTTCTTGCGAATCATTTGTCCATGAAATTCTTCTTGGTTTTATTCGGGTATTTCGCCCTATGCTGCATCACAGTTTTGAGCAAATACTGCTTCTGCTCTTCGTTCTTCGTCAGAGAACAGTTGAACTCTTTGGTGAGCGCGATGGCTCTTTCGGCCCGATTGTTGACGACAGAGATTTTGTTAACAGTTGCCGCTGCTTGATTGAAGCCCTCTACTTCAGTCCACTCGGCAACTGGCTTTTTCAAGAATTCTGTGTCCAAGTCGAATGCATGGAAGAAAGCCATCGTCTTTCCTGTCACGAACTCCGCCAGGTGTTTCGAGGCAAGATTCCTGACGTTCTTCCCTTGGGGTCGCTTGAGTTCCTTTTTCGATGCGGGCTTACCCAAACTGACGACCATCTGAGCCTTTTCTTCATCTGCCACATCTGCGTCGAAGAACGCCATGGCAATAAGAGTCTCAGAGATGTACCAAAGGTGTCGAGACATGGCTTCTTGCGTAGCGTTAACACACGAATATCCCGACATGGCAAAGGCTTCCGCGTCACGCAGAAATTCCAGATCAACTGCGGCAGCCTTGCTTGAGGTTGCAGCACGAGTCCAACCTCGGATGTAGACGAGGGACACGAAGAGACCTACGGCTGTCAGAGCTTCCAACTCGTGACTCGACATCTTGAACTGCTTCTTCAGTAGAATTACTTTCAAGGAGTAGATGGCTATCGCCATCCATCGAGCGTGATGGTAAGCGCCAGGGGCTCTGAGAGGGAAATCCACCACTTTTGCTTCTCCCAGGAAGATGAGAACCAACTGTAGCAGTTCCTTGTAGTCATCGCGCTGATGCGACGTGCTCACCATCCCTCTCACCAGCAGGACTGACTTCTCCCTCAGTTCCCTCATAGAGTCATTGACTTGAGCAAAATCGTACGGCCGCACGTCCAACCGGTCGATGAACTTCCATTGTGCCTGAAACCTCTTGAAAACGGGTATATCGGGGCCACTTGAAGGCCGTATGCACGCTTGAAGACGGAGCTGAGGATGACTTCATAGATGTGATGCCGACAGGGGAAGTACATGAGTTCTCTGCCAAGACCTTTCTCAATCAGGACGCAGGCCCCGATATGAATCCCGGTGTTCGACGCTGTCGTGTCGAAAGACAGTCCCCGCACGCGCTCTTCCATCCTGTGTTCCTTGACCAAATCCAAGCAAACTCGCGCTATCTTCTACCGTAAACTCGTAGAAAACATGCTTAAATCTTATGAAATAATGGGATGCAGAATGTCTTTGAAAATTCATTTTTTACATTCTCATCTTGACTTCTTCCCGGCCAACCTTGGGGCTGTAAGTGACGAGCATGGTGAGCGCTTCCACCAACAGATCTCAGTTATGGAAAACAGTTACCAAGGTAATTTCAACCCAAATATGATGGGAGATTATTGTTGGTTCCTGCAGAAGGAGAGCTCGTCATCCTACAAGCGACAAAGGAAGAGGACACACCAAAGTTTCACTTAAGAACAGGAATTTGCCTTTCAGTAGTAACAACAAAATACTAACGCGCTTTGGGTGGATGGTTGGGCGCAGGGGTGGTAACTCCGCCAGCGGAATTCCGCTGTCTGTCTTAAGCCAGAATAAAGGGGAAAGACATCCCTGTTCACTAATTATTTAAGTATGCTTAACATAAAACGTGGCACGGAAAAGTAGCTTAGACGGCTTTCGTAATAGAAGCGGGTGAGAAAAAAAAATGAAAAATAGGGGTTTTCGGTTACACAAAATCTGGACGTGATAGAGAAATTTTGATATCAGATCTGAAATCAGCATCACCGCTTTAGTAGGAATCAGTAGTTCACGTGTCTGTAACAAAAAAAGTTGAAATTTGTTGCCTAGTGAATTGGTATTTCTAATATAAAACCTTTATAATTCATTTGCAAACTTTGTTTGGGAAAATAATCACAAAGCATAATCGAACTTTCTAGAACCTTCCAGAAGCGGTTTTTTTACGCACTTATGATACTTTTCAATTTCCATGAATATCTCGTCCATATATATATATATATATATATATATGATACTTTTCAATTTCCGTGAATATCTCGTCCAATTTTGGTTTTAAGTAAATAATGGTTATAACTAAATTTATTGTAAATTGAATTCTCTTTCGATCATATTCTATACTTCTTTCGAATAAAACACTGTAAAGAAGATAAAAACGGTTTTATATGAAAAAATATCTACAGGGTGGGCCGTAAGTTTCCATACATAGGAAAAATTAAACGTTTGTTTTTATGTTTCAGATACCCTAAGAATATGCGTTTGACGTAAGATCTTGTTTACTGATGAAGCAAATTTTTACGTCAATGGAGAGGTTAATCGGCAAAACATACGTTATTGGAGTAATGCTAACCCTAACTGGCTGAGTCCGACGAAGATGCAAGGTGCCGGTAAAGTGATGGGTGGGCCGGGATATGGGGTGACAGAATTATTGGACCAATTTTTGTCAGTGGAAATCTTAATGCCGAAAGGTATCTTAACATGTTGCAAGAAGAGATTTTCCATCCCTGCTAAACGAGGAAGGTAACTTCCCAGTTTACTTCCAGCAAGATGGAGCTCACCTCATTATGGTCTTCACGTGCGTCGGTATTTGGATCAGCAGCAGTTTCCGGATGCTTGGATGGTCGGCGTGGTCCTGTGGAGTGGCCTCCCAGATCCCCAGATCTCACCCCCCTTGATTTCTATCTTTGGGGGCACTTGAAGGCCATGGTGTATCAGGAAAAGATACGAGACATAAATCATCTAAAGGAACGTATCACCAACGCCATTACAAGCATAACGTCAACTGTGCTAATGCGTGTTCATCAACAGTAGGGAACACGTATTGAAATGTGTTTTCAAAACAATGGCAACCATGTAGAGCATATTATATAAATAAAAATGGTTGTCCATAAAAAAATGTTTATTTTTCCTATGTATGGAAACTTACGGCCCACCCTGTATTGTTAAAATCTGAAACTTTAGGGCCTTTGGGGGACATCTTAATATTGTCTGATTGAGCTGAAATTTTACACAGAGCATTTGTACATGGATTATAACAACTTTCGAGGTTGGGAGATGAAAAATATTTCATTTCAGAAAATCACATACAACTAAGGGCCACCCTAATATATATATATATATATATATAATATATTTGTGTGAAATTTAAAATAATTTTTTTGTGTGAAATGTAAATAATTTTTACCTGTATGCGAGCAGTGAAGTTCCTTGACAGCCAATGTTTTCACTTCAATTTTGTTTTCAAAGTCATTTTGGGCTTGAATACCTAAAAATCCTCTATCTAAGCGACTGCAACAATCTACTTTTAAATGAAACATTTTTTTTTTGAGAATTATTTTTAACTTATTTTTTTCAGCTATTGCTCTCTCGAGAGTCAAAGTAGCAAGATTTTTTCTGTTCATGTTTATATTCATTGCAGATAGAAATGGTTCAACCAAAATTTTAAATCCAATATCTTCTACAATGCTAAAAGGCCGCCCGTCTATTGTCACCCACGAAATAAGGCCATTTTCTAAAGTTTTCTTATGAAGATGCGGGTGAACTCCGTGAACTCCAACTTTAATTTGTTTAAAAAAAAATTTAACACTAGTTTGGCGTACATTCATTCCCTTGGTTTGTATTTGAGTTTTCGAAGTACTGCTAGGCTAGGTAGGCTTTTATCATGATCCTCAACTTTACGATATATGTCTGGGTGACACGATTTTAGGTGTCGCTTTAGGTTTGTCACATGATTGTCACTATACACTTTTCCACACTTTTCAATTTGGCGTGTAGATGTTTTATCAATATTATTATATTTAAAATATTCGTTTGTAAGGCTAGTTTTTTGCTACCACTCCCCACTGAAAAAAGACCCTGTCAAGATATTGCGAATATAAATAGCAAACGAAGCACTGGAGACCAACCAATGTACACAGTACACAACTCACAAACAAACAATAAAATATATTAGGATTAGGCTATTCTTCCGTCACCGTTAACTCTCCAGTCAGTCATTTGGAGGGTGGAGTGATAATTCACTACATTGTTGCCAAATCTAAAGGCGCACAAACAAATTTTGTAAACTAAAAACCCGGCTGTGCGGGTCCTTCACTTTCGGGTCGGGTCTGGGTCTGGGTCAATTTTAAAATTCACTTTCAGGTCCGGGTCCGGGTCCGGGTCTTTTTTCTAATTCACTATCGGGTCCGGGTCCGGGTCCGTGTCTTATCTCACTTTCGGTTAAACCCGGTCTGGGTCCGGGTCCGGGTCCGACCTGCCAGCCCTGATATATATATATATATATATATATTAGGGTGTTTCATACCTATAGGGTAAAATAAAAATGAGCTTGGAGTTTTAATCCACACGTTTCTCCGTATTCTAAAGAACAAGAAAACACGTTTGTGCAAGTTTGAACCAGATCGCGCTGCATTTAGAGGTCCCCAACTTTGACGACTTTTTGTCAGTTCATTTCTCGCCTGCCTGCAGTGAAGACGGTTTTCTTCGTCACTTGAGCGGTTCGTGTTGTATAGCCTATTGGACAACTATGGAGGTAATTATATATGCTACTAATTATCTCATTTTACTGTGGTATTGAAATTTATTATTATTTAATTTCTGTCATTTTACTGTGGTAGTGATATTTATTATTAATATTACATGAAATTAATTAGTCTGTTGCATATTGGACAACTAAGCTGGTAATTATTTATGATACTAATTAATGTAATTTTACTGCGGTATTGAAATTTATTTAATTAATGAATTGTCAAAGAGAACGTAGTGTACACGTATCAGTTTTATAAATAAAGAAAAGCAGTAACTGGGACTCGAACCAGTGTCATAGCCGTTTGGCGGCATCGCTCAAGTCGGCGTACACAGCACGCTATCCACTCCCTAGATGGTGTAGTGGATAGCGTGCTGTGTACGCCGACTTGAGCGATGCCGCCAAACGGCTATGACACTGGTTCGAGTCCCAGTTACTGCTTTTCTTTATTTAATTAATGAAATTAATTACGATGTGAAATTATTTCTGTGGAATTATTTAGTTTGTTTTCTTTTCCAGGTGTCTACCAGAGCGAAAACAGAAGTGTTTCTTATTGGCCAGACGGATGCGAACATCACATCAAGTGGCCTTCCAACTCAGTTGCAAGTACTCAAAAAGTACTTTTACCACCAAAAGGAGCAAAAATTTGGACGTACTAAATGCCTGAACCTGTGCCTGGATGCCTGTCTCATATTTTGGGAGAGAGCGAGAATCCCCATGATGCGTCGAGATTCGGCCTTGAGGAAGATGGAATCCCTTCTCAAGGAATACGACCGGCTTGTGAAGCACAAGTCACATAAAGCAGAGTCCTTCCGAGTGAAGGAGGCGATGTTCAAGGAGGCAATAGCGAAGGAGATCATGGACATTGCTCATTCACAGGCTAAGAAATGATGAAGAATCAGGAGGACATCCACTTTCTCGACATGCAGCGTGAAGATCCAAATTCCTGCAGCATGGGCCCTGTTGACATGAAGCTTCACTATAAGGAGATTAGGAAAAGGAAGAGGCTGGACAAGATTAAGGAACAACAGGAGAAGGCCAGGAAGGAACAAGGAGCTGCAGAAGATACGGGGGCTTTAGTGTTTTCAACTTCGTCAGAGACTGACTCAGATGTCGTTGACCCAACCGTGGAAGTTTTTCCATCCTCCTCCAAGGGAAATACCAAGAAGCGACGCAGGAATCTGATCTCACAGGATGTGACGACTACCTACGATCAGCTGAATATTTCGTACCGCGATTCAGCTATGTCGTACGCTGCAGCGGCTAAATCACTAGGTTTTGACTTGGATGAACTGTCCATTTCTGCCAGTACCATGTACCGCACACGCAAGGCTCTCAGGAAGGTGGCTGCTGAAAGTTATCAATCCGACGAAGTTTGTCCTGTCAGCCTCTTGTCTTGCATTGGGACGGTAAGCTCCTACCTGACAATGAGCAATGGAAGGAGAGCGTTGACCGGATCGCCGTCCTCGTCTCTGGCGACGGCAAGGAGAAGTTGCTCGGCGTTCCTAAGGTGACGTCCGGAACCGGCGAGAAGATAGCGCGAGTTTGCTTGGATTTGGTCAAGGAACACAGGATGGAAGAGCGCGTGCGGGGACTGTCTTTCGACACGACAGCGTCGAACACCGGGATTCATATCGGGGCCTGAGTCCTGATTGAGAAAGGTCTTGGCAGAGAACTCATGTACTTCCCCTGTCGGCATCACATCTATGAAGTCATCCTCAGCTCCGTCTTCAAGCGTGCATACGGCCCTTCAAGTGGCCCCGATATACCCGTTTTCAAGAGGTTTCAGGCACAATGGAAGTTCATCGACCGGTTGGACGTGCGGCCGTACGATTTTGCTCAAGTCAATGACTCTATGAGGGAACTGAGGGAGAAGTCAGTCCTGCTGGTGAGAGGGATGGTGAGCACGTCGCATCAGCGCGATGACTACAAGGAACTGCTACAGTTGGTTCTCATCTTCCTGGGAGAAGCAAAAGTGGTGGATTTCCCTCTCAGAGCCCCTGGCGCTTACCATCACGCTCGATGGATGGCGATAGCCATCTACTCCTTGAAAGTAATTCTACTGAAGAAGCAGTTCAAGATGTCGAGTCACGAGTTGGAAGCTCTGACAGTCGTAGGTCTCTTCGTGTCCCTCGTCTACATCCGAGGTTGGACTCGTGCTGCAACCTCAAGCAAGGCTGCCGCAGTTGATCTGGAATTTCTGCGTGACGCGGAAGCCTTTGCCATGTCGGGATATTCGTGTGTTAACGCTGCGCAAGAAGCCATGTCTCGACACCTATGGTACATCTCTGAGACTCTTATTGCCATGGCGTTCTTCGACGCAGATGTGGCAGATGAAGAAAAGGCTCAGATGGTCGTCAGTTTGGGTAAGCCCGCATCGAAAAAGGAACTCAAGCGACCCCAAGGGAAGAACGTCAGGAATCTTGCCTCGAAACACCTGGCGGAGTTCGTGACAGGAAAGACGATTGCTTTCTTCCATGCATTCGACTTGGACACAGAATTCTTGAAAAAGCCCGTTGCCGAGTGGACTGAAGTAGAGGGCTTCAAGCAAGCAGCGGCAACTGTTAACAAAATCTCTGTCGTCAACGATCGGGCCGAAAGAGCCATCGCGCTCACCAAAGAGTTCAACTGTTCTCTGACGAAGAACGAAGAGCAGAAGCAGTATTTGCTCAAAACTGTGATGCAGCATAGGGCGAAATACCCGAATAAAACCAAGAAGGATTTCATGGACAAATGATTCGCAAGAAGTGGTTATGTTTTTTGTATCTTTGTGAAAATGTGTAGTGAAATGGTACTCGTTTGTTGAATAAAAATTCATTGACAGATTTTTGTTTAATTTTTTCCGTTTATGATCTGCCAGAGCATCAAACTGGGGACCCGTAAACTTTAAACTATTGAATTAATACTTCGGTTTATCAGTCTCCTCAGCAAATGGAACAAGGGGATCCATGTGGATTAAAATTTTTCCAAACTTTTAATTTATGAAACACCCTATATATATATATATATATATATATATATTACTGGAGAGAGGAGATGGTCCCTCTGCCATGGCTCATAACACAATGAAGAGTCACTCCAGCCACCCTGGTCGGCTTTAGCATTACAGCCAGTTGACTTAGAAGGCGTATAGAAAGAGTGTATACATACATATATATATATATATATATGTTATACATGAACAAGATATTCTACGGACCCAAAGAACCCATCCGACTATAATGATATTCCACTCTCGAACCCAGACTCTCCCAAACAAGGTTTTGCTACCAACAGCCGCCCACGTAGAACCTATACATACTCCTCTCACGTTCTACGGCAAACTTAAGGTTCCCTTGAGAAGCTCCGGGTTACCGGATATCCCACGGGCTGGCCGCACAAGCTTTCGCCCTGAGATCCTCATTCGCGTATGCGTCTCACGCGCTTAGCTGAGCTTCTGACGTAAGAGAAAGTTGGATTCCGCCGTATATAAGGAGGGTTCCGAAGCCTGGACACTTAGATTGAAGACGGGCTGGGCTGCGCCGGATCATTCTCTGACTGGAATTAGTGGGAAATAATCTGTTCGTTAAAGATATAGCTTTTGAGGAAATTGGGTTTTAACTGAAATTTGGCTGAGTTCTGACTGTAGGTTAGGGAAAGGCGGTAGACTCCATCATTATTTATCGTATAACTCGATTAACTTTACATTTAAGGACAAACTACTCTTATCTTTGAACTTTTGTTAACTCTTATTTTTTATTAAAAGAAACATTTGATTCACTATAACTGATTAAAATTGTCTTGTCTAAATTGAAATTAAAGGCCATATAAGCCGTTGAGTTTTCTTTACTCTTTGGACTTTAATAATTGGGAAAAAAGAAAACCACGAGCCCACACAGTACTACGCGATTGTGGGAATACAACTTCGAACTATTTCTGCATCCAGGAGTGTTTAAGTAATACCCTCTCTCGAGTAATCTCTAATATCCTGATTTTTCCAGAACCCCGGGAGAGGCGTATTACAAGTGGTGTCAGAAGTGGGATCAAAGGTTCTCTTTATCCATTTCTTAGCCAAAGACACCATCGACGGCTGAAACGAGTGCATGCGGGCCACCCGCTTCAGACGAACGACGACGGAGCGAAAAACCAGGATCACCCGATCGAAAACTGCTGCTCAGGCCCAACTGAAGTCGAAGTCTCCTACCGGAATCCAAGCAACAGAAGTGCACCTTCCCATCAGAAAAGATATTAAGGTAAGCGACCGTGTTTGTATTGCGAATGGTTTCAGGGGAGGAGCAAATAGTTCTCCTGCAGCAGGTAGCTCCCCAAAAGTGATCCCTTTAAGAGTTCACAAAGATATCAATCGCTTTTATCAAATATGTGTGGGAACCATTGCCTCTGCTTTATTTCATTTCTGGCTCGCGGGAACAGCTATTCAGACTTCTTAAAAAAGCTAGATTTGTGTGATTATGAGGCTAATGATAAACTTATGTTTAGCTCTCATGCTTAACAATAACCCGATATCATGTAAAAATGTGTTAATTAAGGTGTGTTGTTACAAGAATTATGTGCTAATTTTAAAATGTTGAATGGTATCGATAAAATGTTGAAAATATTTGGTTTATTCTTACCCAACACAAGAAAAAAGAATAAAAACTTACATTGTCTCTCCTATAATTTCACATTCGGGCTGATCGTCCCTAAAAAGAGTAAAATAATATACAGTCGGAGCATTTCTAAGAATAAAAATATTGTTGATAGATTTTAAAGGGTGTTTATTATTAATGTTCTATTCATTTTAAAAGAGGTTTTATGTAAAGGGAAAAGCCGGTTGAGGCACATCTTAATAGACTGAATTACTTACACGATGTATTCGACGCCGCTCGAGTTGGGGTTACTCTTGTAGCGCAACTCTTGTAACGCTGCGTGCTCTAAGGCCAGGGGTGAGAATGCGCTTTCGTGACCTATGAATCCCATGAAATGGACACACACGTCAGCACCAGCACTGTAAAATAACGTCGCATACGTGGAGAATGGGTATTATATATATATATATATATATATATATATATATATATAGCGAGGGTATATAGATAAAAAATAGCTACTCACACTGTATCACAATATAGAAACAATTCGGGTGTTGTAAATTCTCCTAGACATCCGTGAATAGAAGAGTCCGACCTTTCAGATAAAAATAATAATAGATTAAAATTGAGCACTCACAAAAAACACACTTCTACATAAAATGGCGACGCAGTAGATTCCCTATACTTCACTGAGAGCAAATAAGATTATTCGCGTAGGGCACTTACATGACAATATTCGGGCATTCGTCCGACGACATTTTCTTTGCTTATAAATTTGTATTGCACCGTTTGAAAAGCTTCACTAAACTGAATTGTATATGGCTCTGTTACACATTTTTATAGGAGCGGGAAGAGCGCGCCCCATAGAATGGCCTCTGTGAATATATAAAGCGGTATTATTAAACGGAATGGTTTGTTTTATTATTAAATGCATATAAATGCTTTTTCAGTTGCATGCGAAGTGAAACAAATGCATTTGAAGTGAATACACTGCGTCCGCACTTATTAAGCAGATTACATTTTCTCCAATGTTTTCAAAAGTTTTTCCCCGATTTCAATGAAATTTATAGCAAATAATCACTATATATAACAGCATTGATGGTATTCATTTCGATAAAATATTTTGATAATTAAAATAATTATCTCATTTTATTGAAAAATATGTAAAATATTGTGTTCCGAATTATTAAGCAAGTATTCTATTGACGGATCTAAATGGTGAAAATGGGTAAGAAGAAGGATTTAACACTAACTGAGAAAAGAAAAATAGTCAAGTTACTCGCTGAAAATATAAAATCTATTGAAATTGCGAAGCAGTTTGGCAGAGCTTATCGAACTGTAAACAAGTTTGTAGCGGAGGGTACCAAACTGAGGCAGCGAAGTGATAAAAGAGCAATAAGAAAAGTGACAAGGCGGCAGATATCTATAATCAAGCGCAAATTGCAAAGCATCCATTGTCCTCAAGTAAAGAGGTTTATGAGCAGGCTGGTATACATAATGTACCAAAACATCTCGATGTGGAATCCTCCAAACAATTGGCAAGACGTGTAAACCTACGATTCAGTCACCATTAACACCCAGGTACAAGAAGCAGCGTGTTGAATGGGCGCGTCAGTACTTGAAAACAGATTTTAATATTGTATTGTTAACCGATGAATGAAGAGCAACCCTTGAGGGATCTGATGGTTGGTCAAGAAGATGGATTGCTAAGGGTCACTCTCTACCATGGAATGAGGTTTTCTTTTAGAAAGTTTGTGTAAGACTGGGCATTCATTTTTACACCATCAGGCACTCTGTATGGGACAGCTACTTCATTGCCTATCAATCCTGCCCAAAACATGACACTACCTCCACCTTGTTGGCGTCTTAATCTCGATGGTAGAAATTGGCTCTCAGCAATCCATCTTTTTGACCAAACATCAAGTCCCTCAAGGGTTGCTTTTCATTCATCGGTGAACAATACAGTATTAAAATCTGTCTTCACGTACTGACGCGCCCATTCAACACGCTGTTTCTTGTACCTGGTTGTTAATGGTGACTGAATCGTAGGTTTACACGTCTTGCCAATTATTTGGAGGATTCCACATCGAGACGTTCTTGGTACATTATGTATGCCAGCCTGCTCAAAAACCTCTTTACTTGAGGACAATGGATGCTTTGCAATTTGCGCTTGATTACAGGTATCTGCCGCCTTGTCACTTTTCTTATAGCTCTTTTATCACTTCGCTGGCTCAGTTTGGGACCCTCCACTACAAACTTGTTTACAGTTCGATAAGCTCTGCCAAATTGCTTCGCAATTTCAATAGATTTTATATTTTCAGCGAGTAACTTGACTGTTTTTCTTTTCTCAGTTAATTTTAAATCCTTCTTCTTACCCATTTTCCCCATTTAGATCTGTAAATAGAATACTTGCTTAATAATTCGGAACACAATATTTTACATATTTTTCAATAAAATGAGATAATTATTTTAATTATCAAAATATTTTATCGAAATGAATACCGTTAATGCTGCTATATATAGTGATTATTTGCTACAAATTTCATTGAAATCGGGGAAAATCTTTTGAAAACATTGGAGAAAATGTAATCTGCTTAATAAGTGCGAACGCAGTGTATATAAATGCTTTTTCAGTTACATACGAAGGAAACAAGTGCTTTGAAGTGAATATATAAAGCGGTATTATTAAACGGAATGGTGTTTTATTAAAATGCATATAAATTCTTTTTTAGTTACATACAAAGTGAAACAAGTGCATTTGAAGAGAATATATAAATGCTTTTTCAGTTACATACGAATTCAGGCGCTTTAGTGGGAATGTATAAAGTGATAATCACGGTAAATATTATTTTTTGTGCATGTTGACTGGATAAATAAACACTACGTCTTCTCCAAATTATATTAACAATTTTTTTCGGTTTAAATTTGTATATTAAGGTGAAAATTTGTTTTAATTGAAAGAGCAGAGCTGTGACTATATACTTAGAGATAACTAAAGACGCATAATTCTTTAGATTTGGGTGTTTTAAGTTTCATCTCAACTAATTGTTCGGGGATATTATCAAACAGGATGATATGCTTAGAATGTATATAAATGATTTGATTGTTTTAAGTATCATCTGAAATAATTGTTTGGGTCTATTGTTAAACAGAATGATATGATTTGAAGGAATATAAGTACTTTAGTTATATACGAGAATTCTCCGATTTATGATGACAATTTTCTGATTTCCATGCCGATCGAAGTTAAAGCCGTCTACATTTTTGTATATATATATATATATAGTATACACATGTATATATGTTAACCCCTCCATCTATGGCCTTGGTTGGTTCGAAGTCGACGAGGGTTCTGGTTAGGAGGCAGCAACGGATTTGTTACTCGTAGTAGTTTCCTCTATACTAATCTCCGAGTTCTTCTATAGTGGTTCGGAGGATTCTGGAAGGCTTACTAAATTCTCTGAAGGCTCTCCGATTCTTCTTATAACGTATCGGGAAATTATTTTTCTCTATTTTAATGACTAAGTTCTCTGAAGAGAGCAAGGCTCGAAGGAGAAGATAAAGACTTTTTCTTATTGTAATTTACTGCTAAAATGTACAGGTAGTGCTCAGCCTCTAAGTCTAATTCTGAATGAACATGGAAGAAATTTTGTGGGTTTATATACCCATAATTTGCTAACATCATTATTATTAAATGTTGACTTGTGTCGTTTCTATTCTCTATAGGCTGCATTATTTTTGCACATATTTGAAAATAAAGTAAATTTTTTTGCTGTGGCAATGTTTAAACAGATAAACAAGATATTTGAAGATGAAGCCATATTTTTATCTTAAACCGCGTATTTTCAGATCTGATGTTATCATGATCTGCCAAGTTAATTAGAAGTTGAAATTGAACTATGCATCTTTACACTAAGATATGCATATGAGCAAAAATTAAAGGTTTAAGATTTACAATTAAATGCTTAGGCAAGACAGGACTTCATTTTTTATAACGAAGAGAGAATGTATACAAAACATGAACATTGCAAAATTTAATCAGGATTCATTATTAAGCTAAATCTAAAAAAAAAATAGTTAAGAAATTTTAAAAAGAACAAGTCACCAATTATTTGCAAAATAGGAGGCAAATCAAAAATTGTCCCAACGAAAAAATAATAATAAAAATAATAATAATATCGCCGAGTATACATTCTTAAATGGCGACATAATGTCGGTTCGTACATTGAGTACAAACAAAATACATCACTGAGTACATTGTAAGTTTCGTTTACTATATGATTATAATTACCAATTAATTCACATTCACTTATTATCGTTAATTACAGTTTCATTAAAGTACATTAATTGCATCATATTAAATCATTACAGTTAATTACAATTGACTACAGTTAACTATAGTTTACAGTGTTTCATATTTACATTAGGATAAATATTATTTTAGGATTTAACACAAAGTACATGGGCACATATATACATAACATAACACACATAATATATAACAATCTATAACATAATAATGTTTTCGGATTAGAAGCAAGCAAGAGAGGAGATTTCGTATTTAGATGCCCGCTTTTGGCGTCGTCATTGGAATTCGAACACTTGCGTCAGCATGAACGAGTATCTTGCGAGAAATTAAATAAATAAAAAAAATACATCAGTCCTATATCAATGCATGGCTGATCGTTATTTATAACAACGTACAAACAATGGCATATGAGGGGGCATCACTAAGCTGTTCTTTTTTTGTACTTACACCTGCAGGTATTTTATAACGGTCCTCATCCCACTTCTCAACTATCACGAAGACTATTAAAAACTGGTTGTATAACACCCTTTTAAAAGGCCGGCGAGTTCATTATCTGTGTTCAGCAAAGGTTTTGAAAAAATTGTAAAAAGTAGAATGCAGCGATATTTAGAATCCTACAATTTATTATCTCCGAATCAATATGGCTTCCGTAATAATAAAACAACGGAAATGGCTATTTTAAATCTTATGGAATATGTAAATATAGCTAAGGAGAACAAAGACATATTGATATCAATGTTTATGGATTTGAGTAAGGTGTTTGATGTAATAGACCATAATATTCCACTTAATAAATTATATTGTTACGGCTTTAGAGGAGCAATCAGTGATTGGATTTAAAGTTATTTGACCAATAGATATCATTTTGTATCAGTATATAAGGTTTGCTCAACTAAAGCGCTTGTCAAACATGGTGTGCCACAGGGCTCAGTTCTGGGTCTACTGTTATTTTTATTGTATATAAATGACCTTCCACGTTCATCTGATATACTGAACTTCATAATGTTTGCAGATGATACAACTCTCTTTTTCTTGCAAAGATGTTAATTCAGCTAAGAATATATTTCATTCAGAATTCATCAGAGTAATGAAATAGTTGACCACCAATAAACTCTTCCTAAATACCAGTAAAACAAATTTCATGATTTTTACTAATAAAAGAAATGTATATCTTGATGAACTTAATAGATGAAATAGATCAAAGCTTGTTATATCTCAATTTAGATGACTTAAATGACTTAAATGCCGATATAAAAAATAGTGTGAATGTAAATTTGTTTAAAACGAAGTTGAAATCCCAATTAATAATGGCATACTAACAAAAATCTAGGATTAATGTCCACTAATATTGTTTAATATTGTAATACATGTTTTAACTATTAATAATACTTATTTACTTATTTATTTATTATTATTAATTAATAACAACTAGCTTCAGAATTATTCATGTCATTGTAAATTGAAAAAATGTATTTATTTTATTATTATTAATAAAGGTTATTCTATTCTATTATATTCTATTCATCTCCCCAACACATAAATAAATAACATTACGTTTACCAGAGTTTGCTTGTCTACAAGTCGTTTCAAGTATATAGTTAATGGCACCGGCTTCACGCCTGAATACGCGCAATGACTTCGTCATGGACACATAGTACACGGCATTGAGAATGCCTCTCAAAGGAAGTTCCATCGTATTCGAAGAGTGCACGTCCAGTCGGTTCAAGTTCTGAGATGACTATGAGCCACGGGTGAGCGGATCGGCTCGACGGGGGGGGGGAGTGAGTTACACCATAAGCTGTTGAATCGTGTATGGGTTTGTTCTAGCATGAATTACGCGAGAACTTTTATCCATTATAGGGCAATTTTCCGACACATGGGATAATTTCAGTTTTAATGTTTTATCGGAATGCGCACTAAACGTTCATTTTCTCCACACATTAAAAATTTGGTGCACTATTTGAGAAAAACATGTGACCGTATTTACCCTTTTTGCTTAATAACAGCTCAACAAAAATTTTTTTTTTGTTTCGTTGCCAAGGAAATTCGTACGAATTTAGGGTATTTTGGGGTTGCTGAATTCCAAAATGAAAGTAGTTTTTCCGATTTGGCTCTAGTTCTTGAGATAATGAATACCCTCAATTAATAGGAAACGTAACCATAACGCGTGCATATGGGAAACTACCGGAACATTCTAGATGGTGAGACACGCGAATATTCTTAGTGTTTACTCCGCGATCATTCTAGAATATTCCCCCTCCGTATATAAGTCATCGGCCACCCAACCAGTAAGTAGGCTCCGCCTGAACATTAAATTTTTTGCATTTTTACGTGTTTCAATGGGGTACCAATTATCTCATAAATTAGAGCCAATCTA
Organism: Bathynomus jamesi; assembly: GCA_023014485.1. NCBI lineage: Eukaryota > Metazoa > Arthropoda > Malacostraca > Isopoda > Cirolanidae > Bathynomus > Bathynomus jamesi. The sequence goes on along the minus strand of JAJOZX010000706.1, from coordinate 415,921 downwards.
GCAAAACCGATGTCATATTCGGAATCAGCACCACAAAGTTACCCCAAAATCACTCTAATATGATTGGCAATAAAATGAGTGTTGACCAGTGTAATCGATACTCGTCTCTAAACCCTATTAAAAACTCACACAGGCCTTTAGCCACAACCTCACTGCGAACCTCGTCATGATATATATATGAATGTAGTGGTAAGAATACTTTAGCTTGTCCATGATGACAAAGTTTGCATTCTCAGCCGCAGGGTACGCGTACTCGGTATGATGCAGCATGACATAATACCGCCTGTCAACCACTCATCAACAAAACTCATTACCCATACCCGTTGCTTCTCTTCTGCATGCGTTGTTTCTTTCACCTCACGGTATATGTAAGGTTTTATACAGTTTAGCCCTACAACGTAGTTAATTACATCGTTTGTGCCGCGAAATCCGGCAGTGCTCTCGCCAGAATATCCATAGAGTATTTGAACATCTTGTTCCTCAAGCTTCGCGCGATTCATTGTAGCCTTAAAAGTCTCAAAAGAGGTGGGGGGGGCTAGGCCGTCTTTCAGTATTCACCACATCTTCCGACTTTACCGAATACCACTTCATAAACGTCGAACACGCAATATCAAAAGTAGCCATCACTATTTTTCGTCTACGTGAGAAAATACACGTCTGAGCTCCAGGGCTTGCAGAGGTCAACTGAGCACACAGGGGTAGAAATATGTCCAGGTAGTAGCAGGAGTCACGTGACCCTTTGATTGAGCTTACAGTGGGCGGAGCTTAGGACTTTATCCTGTACACACACACACACACACACACACAGGAGAAAATGAAACCCTAATTGAAACATTTACAAATATGCGTAATAAATAAACATATCGTTAACAATATATATATATATATATATATATATGTATATGTATAACAATCAAGGATTATGGTATCCAAAGGGTACGGTATCATATGTACCAGGCACCTGGTAACGTTTCCTATAGGTGTTACAGCATACCCTCGTACCCCTAAGTTCCTTCACGTCCGCCAGTTTCTGCTCCCGAAAATTGTGGGTCCCCACAGTCAGTTGGGGTGGCTGGTTGCCCTCATCTTCCAAGCACACTAGATCCTTCAAGGAGTCAAAGTTAACGACTCGTCGGTTCGCATGGTTAAACGTGATACTCTTAGCCTTCACGACATATTTCATATCCTCCCCCACCCTCACCCGTACCCTATAAGTTTTTGGCCCTGTTGACACAAGGGAGTCAACGTATGCATCATCACCACACTCATCCTTGATCTCGTCAGTCAACTCTCCGAGGAATTCCCCAATAGGCAGCATGTATTCACCCTCCCTCTCTGTGAATATTACGCTATCTGTGTCAGCGTACAGCACCCTCCGCTCAAGAGAGTGCAGTAGTCCCCAAAGCTTGATGCGGGCGTATACCGTTGTGAAGCTGGCTACAGGTATGTTTGTAACACGTGAGGTATCTGTGGCCAGTTTGGTGATGTTATACTTTATTATGTACGTGTTACCAACATTCAAGATCTCCATAACGTCTTTATCGGGGGCATTGGCATAATCCCACACCTCGTTATAACTTTGGGCTAGGTGAACGTTCCCCTTACCTGCATTCTGTGCAAACTTGCCCCAAAGATTATTTAGGCACAACTTTGCACTAAAGCACTTGCCAGGGTTCTTAACAGTTTGGGCCTGGTCAAGTTCTATCCCTTCACGGGCACGGTAACGCTGAATATATGCCGATTTTTCATCTTCGGTATCAATTCCTCGCGGATACCCTGATGCTTCTACCTATCCTTCAAAAAAGCGTTTATATATGGCGTGAAAAGGTTGGGTAGCTTGTAAAACCTCCACACCTCATGTATCTTCAATATTCTGTAGCCATCGCGAACGGCTAGGTCCAGCTCAGGTCTTGTATATACACCTCTGATCTTACGCTGGTTGGTTGTATGATTACAATTGTTCTCCTCTGCGCACTTCACGCACATGAGCTTGTGATCTATAACGATGGGTAAGATCGGCATCCATAAATCGCGTGGGGGGCACATCTACGAAAGAAAGGCCGAAATAGGACACGTTCAAATTTGTGGAGAGCAGCTCGATGGGAGGCAGGTCAGGTTCTATCAGTTTTTCAGGTGCACCTACGGGGTACGGATTGTTCTTCATCACGTAGGGATATAAAGAACAGAAGTCGTAGTAATGGAGTTTCACGCCCTGCGTAGGTGGAAAGTATAGATTGAATGGGTTTGTACGCACTCCGAACAAGCTATCACCGCATTTGAGAGGATCCAACATCATTGAAAGCTTGATTGTGTTTATTTCTTCACGGTACTGTCCATCTGTTTCCATCTGTGCATCATATTCATGCCACCACAAGATCTTGTGAGTGAACTAGGAGCCTATAAGTTGATCGCGGGTGCGGGTCCATGCAAGGCTGTCGGCAAGAGATCTACCGTGGATATCTCCTACGATTCCACACTCAGGACGTGGGCATCCATGCTACCATCAACCGTTAAAGGAGTACACAGTCTTCTCACCAGTGGCACGGTCTTCGCTTAGCCCATCAACCCAAAAAACACGACCATTAACCTTAATTGGTACTTCCCCGTGTTGCGGGCATGTTTATGTATACTGCTGCTGTATGTGTATGAACCATTAAATAGCCTTGTGCCTATAACTGCGGGGATTGTTTCTGTGAATGATGGCTAAGGTGTCTTTAGGCATGAAGTTATTCTTGAACACCGTAAAACATAATGATGCGATCGTGGTTGCGACTTGGAACGGATCGCATTTGAAACGGTCTATGTACATTAGGGTGGGGTGAAACGCAATTCTTTGTGGAATATTTATTTGCTTCACCTATAATTTGCTGTATTGGGTTCTGTAGATGACATAAAGTGATATAAAAGACAAATCAATTTTGCCCTACTAGCGCATTTTTGAGAAAAACAAAATGGCAGCTCGTCAAACATATAAATGCTTATAACTTGAAAAATATGCATCCAATTTAAAGACACTATAGAATAAATTCAAAATAAAAAAAATACATTAGAAAGTGCCCTGTTATAAATTATTTTCTCAATTTTAAATTTTATCAAAATTTACCTCGGTAAATATCACAAATAAATCACTTTTTTCCAAATAAAGAAAAATTCTTTGATGACCGAAGTATATTACTTTGATAATAGTTAATAATCTTATATAATTTTAATATTCAAACTATAATCACAACAACACTAATCAACGAGAGAAATTATTGACATTTTATTACCACAATTGCAGAAACATATAAGCAATACACTTCCAAAAAGATCCCTTTTCAAAAATCGTGAAGTGTTTGCTTTTATGAAATTTTGGTGAATTATTTCAGTTCTAATTAAAAGCTAATTGTCAAAGTGAAGTAATTTCTTCTTGGTTTACATACATGGCAGCAATGAACAAACCTAATTCTTGCTCCTATAAATCCATCACGGGATTCTTGGGAATATACAGATGAGGCCGCATCGGTGACAAGTTTTATTGCCCTCTCGACACTTTGTGAATGAAGTGGATAATTGGGTAGTCACAGTTTTTTAACCCTAAGTATATTGAGTTCAATATTTGTGAGCGCCATAGTGAGGGGAGGTTCAGTCAGCATTTCTTTTGACCAGTAAATAATATGTTTGCGTTGAAATTTATCTCAGGAACCTTAAATTCTCTGATTTTGGACACATTTTCCGTCTTTGTTCTAATGTTCATGATGAAATCAACTGCTCTGTTTCGTTTTTGTTCTGATGTATCTGATAACATTGCTATCAGAACATTTTCGCAATGAGCAAAATATGCGTTTCTAACAATGTCAGGCTCCACTACATTCTGAACATCCTTTGGAAAATGATGAAATCTTTTAATTGCTCCAAATATGTGATGTGGTCCATTCCATATATATGGTCTACTCTTGATATCGAACCAGCTTAGTCCATAATTTGTAACAATGAAGAAAATTATTGAATAAAGAGCCAATGAAGGAGTTTTCTCTGCAGTGTATAGGCGGAAGACACGATTTGCTAATGTCAGCCATCGAGAATGGTTCAGTGGTCCGGGTTTTGTATTTTCCAAATCTTTTGGGACATTCCCACTTCTTATATTCTTATAGCCACAATAATTTTGTACAAATACTGTTGATCTTGGCTAAGATCATCGATAACCTCTTCTGATATGTGTTAAATCAATGCCTTCTCTAATTGGTTTGAAATTGACTGCAGGCATTTTTTCACATTTTTCAGTGCTACTCCGATTTTTCCAGTGAAACATGTTGGACCTTTTGTTTTACCATCAAAATGTTCAAATAAGTGTCGAAGGGGAAGTTCATTTGTATGCAGCATACAAATGCTCCATTGTAACGGTTTCTTTAGTTTTTCTTCTATGAGGTGGATGATCCCACCCTTGGCACCTGTGTTGGTATTTGTACTGTCACATCCTATGAGACGAATGCTCTCATTAATAGCTGACTCTTGAAAGAAGGAGAACAAACTATCAGCTATATCTTGAGCTTTATCAGAAGAAGGAACTACATGGGTTAAATATTAATTTCCTGGATCAGACACCAAAACATAGTGTTCCTCTCTAATGGAGTCTCCGTACCATTTGTTTCCTTTCTTCACTTCACCAAAGTCTTGTCCTTTCTTCCATCAAAAAATATAGCAGATATGACAGCAGGATTAGCTTTACTCTCCATCACCAAACTTTTCTCATTTTCTCTCTTTCCCGTCGGATTTTGTTCTTGTCAATCAAAAGCGTACTATCTTCTTTAGTGATTGCTCCATAATCAACTAAAGCAGCTGAAGCCAAAGCAGCTGCTGCTCGATCTGAAATTCCAAATCTATCGGCTTCCATCGCTACAGTAGGCAATGGAAGTCTCATTTGATCTTGTATGGCAACTGACTCATAGTCTGATTCACTCTGATGTGGGTCTAATTCATATTGTGTGGAAGTACTCTCTACATCTGAAAAACACTTATTTCGGTTAAAATATGAGAGTCCTTCATTTCTCTTCTTCTTTTAACCATTCCTTCTTCTGTCCGCAATTTCCTAGACTGCATTTTTTTAATTCTTTTTGTCATGACTTTATCAACGCCCCCTATTTTCATTGTACGCGTCGGTCGCTGATCTTGTAAAAACAGAAGCTCTTCTTTTGGTACCTTCAGTTCTCTTCGACAGGTGCATCTTATGTGAACATCTTCGCAGCTCTCAGGACAGCCAAAGTTTTGATGGGAGATAAAAGGGCATTTACAGGCACTGATATCGAATAATTCTTCCAAGGTGTCATTAAAATTTTCTCTCATTTTGACAATACTTTTTGATCTACTAAGATCATTTGCTTTGCCGATAAGTCGCTTTAATTTGATATAAACTGATTTGTCAGCTATTGCAGGAATTGAAGCTTTTCTCCAAATACAGAGTATATCTTCAGCAATTTTGTTGAAAATATCAGAGTTATGTGAAGTCACTGAAGTGGCTTCTTTTAAAAGAACATGGTATTGGCCCACCTGTTTATTTGTTGGCAATGTTGTAAGAGAAAGCTCTTGTGCGGTTCCAAATATAAAATGTGGTTTTGATTGACTCCTTGTAGCTCTAATGTTTGAAGCAGAAGCCATATTTGTTACTAATTATCAGAAATTACCAATTCCAAATCCAACAAAAACCTGAAAAATAAATATTTTCATTAAACATCTAAAACATTTATATGAGGTAGAAAATGTGAAATAAACAATTTTTGCTTCAGCAAACGTTTTTGTAAAAAGAATACTTTCCGAGTTATGAAGCGTATAATGACTGGCTGGAGGCCATTTTTTGGGGGAGAAAAATGGGGTACCTCTAGGATGAATTGAAAATTTTTTAATTCTCATATTCTTTTTTATCACCCTTCAATCCACCTTATTACCAGTGAAGCAATAGTTGAAAATTTTTTCACCCCACCCTAATGTACATCCTTCTAAAAGCCTGGAAACATACTCTAAGCACGCGCACATCATTCACGCAATAACGCCCACATTCATCAGCTATATTGTATGGACTAATTTCATTAAAACTGTTGTAGTAGCGGTCAAAATCTCCACGCTCACCATCACTCATGTTGGTGTAGTTAAAGTAATGTTTGGGTGGAGGTAGTCCTACGTAATTTAAGGTGTCGCTAGTGAGGAAAGTGTAAGGGAAATACCCTTTTGAAACTTCGGCGGCTACACCCATCACCTTGGGTAGCCTGGCTAGTTTACAAGGTGTGAATAACAAAATAGCTTTAAACTAAACATTACCTCTTATCTGTATTTGTATAAGTTTGCTTCCCCTTTTCAAGGGATCGCCTGTAAATATCTCCGCTGACTCGTGTTCAAGCAATTCCTTATAAAGGAATTGTGTGTCAAATTTTGCCCCATTATGGGCAAGAATATACACAGTCATTTTTTTGAACTTGTCCGCTAACTTGACAATATAGGATAAAAAGAGTTTCATAGGACTGTCGTGTGCGACCGTTTTAAAAACGTTTGTCCGTTTACCACATTCGTGACACTCATCACACTCAACCTCCATGCACTCATCGCAGATAGTCTGGCTTACAAGTAGATGTGGGATAACCTCTTTGGTTTCAGGGTTTGTGTAAGTTTCTCTATCATAGTACACAGTTATACAGGGCTTATTTTTAGGCTTAACGTCTTTCATATAACATACATACTTTACTCCATCGCCTTATATTTTTCATGACATGTAGAACAGTGAATTTCATCGCATTTATGCTCAAACTTATCCCAAACTTACCCATCATATGGAACATACCACATTCACAGATTCTCATTTTCCTGCAAGTGTCAATTGACTTATGGAACTCAAAGCATTTATTACTGAAAAAGGTATGTCTGCATACATTACATTCCCTCTTCTCAGCTTCAACTACACGACTTTCACATTTGGGGCTTTTACACTGCTCACATATCATGTGGCATTCCTTACAATGTTTCACTATATCATCCGCAAACTCGATACATCCCTTGCACAAATCATGATGCCGTCCATATTTTCGACTTTTATCATAACTCGTGTAAGGACCCCTTATATTGCGGATGGGGAAATACGTTGTTCCTGACAATCCTAAAATAAGTAGAGGTCTTGTACGATCTCGCACACAGCTTTTAAAAACATACACAGTCCTACGATGATCATCGATTCCAAATACAACTATACGAACATTCATTTCCTGCTCTACCTTCTCAGTTCTTCAGGACCCATATTACATTCAAACTCAAGCTTACAATCTGAAGCCAGTTTATGGACACGCTGCACAACCGTAGGCAGCCAAATTTTTTGGGTCCGTGTATTTAGCACAGCAAACATTTGGGCTAAGACTATTGCTATAAAGCCGCAACCACTATCGACATTTTTATGCCGTCTGTAAATAGCTTGAGAGTTGAAGTTAAGAATATAAGGTGTGGCACTATGACCCGCAACCCGGAATACTCTGTCAATATCTACGTGAAGTTGTCCACATTGAGGCTGTACTACTTTGAGAGGCCTGCATTATACGGCCAAAATGTAATCTATATCCACAGCTGCCAAGCGTCTGAATGTTATTACTACCCAAAAATCATCTACATCCCCGTCATCTGACCCGAACCCGAAAGACAAGCCTCGTCCTGACTTCACGTTCGTCGCGGTTCTGAAGGGCAAGCTCCACAATACGCTCAACTACGCACCGCAGTCCAACGCCGTTGCTATACATGGTTCCAGGGTCAATCCTGACTACATACCGATTTCTAGTCAGGGCAGGGGTGGGGTTAGGGTGCGTACCAGTTCGAATGTTATACCTTCCTCCACAGCATGAGAAGCTGCTGGTGTGGAGGATGTATCTGGAGGTTGAACAGGAATAAGTGGGTATATTTGAGGAGGGAGCTAGTGTGAGGGTTGTGTCGTAAGACGTAGAGGGCTGGGGCTCTATTACTGGGGTTCTAACAACCGGTGCACTCCTGGAACGTTTTATACCTGACGTGAAGGTTCTTCATCATCGTGCTTCGGCTTTGAACTGCCAGGTGTGGAGGTGTCGCTGGTGAGGGTTCGTCAGGGGTTGGAGTCTGTAGCTACACTGTCATGGGGTCGTCTGTAATATCGATGATGGAGTGCTGTACATCGTCGTCACTCACGGTTATGTGGAAAAGAAAAACAAGAATATAAGGAGCAACACTTAAATTTTGTTATATTTTGTAAATGTTCCACTTAGAGGTGTGACGTGTTAGAGATGGAATCTGTAGAAAAATTCAGGTTCACAAGCCCCTCCACATGTATTATATCTGGCCCTACAGGATGTAAGTAAAACTGTGTTTATGCTTAAAATCATTGAAGATAAGGGGGAGACGTTCTCAAAATTTGTGCATAAAGTTATATGGTGCTATTCGACGTATCAATCAGTGTTCAACGAGTGCCAAGATGATATTTTGTTCTACAAAGGTGTATATGACGTTAATTCGTTAAAGGGAAATGAGCATACAGTCATTGTAATTGACGATCTCATGTTGGAAATGGATAAAACGTTTGCCGAAACATTTACAGTATTCTCCCACCATCTTAACATATACGGTTCTTCATCAATCAGAATCTATTTTCAAAAATAGATACATGCTCGATGTGTCGTTAAATACACAATATCTAGTCTTATTCGCGCAAAGTAAGATGTGTCACAAATTGGGGTATTAGCCAATCAAATGTTCCTGAATCAGCGTAAGGAGTTTTTGGAAGTTTATAAAGAAGCTACAAGTCAGCGTTACGGATATTGTTTGTGACTTCACCCGCGAAACACGTTTAGGGTGCTTCTAAGAACGAATATATTCCAAATGAGCCTGAAACAGACGGTATATATTCCAGAATGACAAATAGACTAAAGAAATACCGTGAATGAATAAAAATCTATCAACGATTGCCCCGGGCATTGCAGCAGATGTTTGTTAAAAATATCAACTCGGACTTTTTAAAATGCATCTGTGAAATCTGCCTTAATGTTATAAATGTAATGTGCCAATGAAACCTCCTCAGAAGTCTCGCCTACGTAGTTACAAGATCATAATACGTACGCTCGCTCGTAAAAGTCAAACTGTGGGGAAGAAAAAACGAATTATTGTACAAAGAAGGGGATCATTCCTCCCCATCTTATTTTCAGTTTTGGGACCTTTACTGACTAGATTAATATAATGAAGAAAGTGGTAGTGGTTCCGCACGAAGTGTATGCTTCACTGCAAAGTTCAAAGAGTCCAGACACGTTCTAGAACCCCTTAAAAGCAGGCTTAAAAGAATGGAAAGCGAATTTCTTCATGAGTACGAAGATTATAAGAATCCGACAGAGCTCTCCGTGGTTATTAGGCACAGCGCGAGCAACGATGAACATGTCGACATAGGACATGGGGCCGACGTTAGATATGACCAACCAAAGAATAACGGAATGCAACACATCGAGCATGTATTAAAAAGCAGTCTCCCACATACATTGAGAAATAAAGGATTAGGTCTTTATAATCTATTGAGTGAGAACCCCATCATACAATGGACCGATACAGGTGAGGTCATTGTTGAAGGAACAAGGGTACAGGGATCCAATATCGTCGACATTGTCCATGATCTGGTGAGAAAGTGGGACAGGCTCTCACCAGCAGGATGGAAGCATATTAAAGCAAGACTACAACAAATAAATGTCCCCAAAACATTGATAGGAAACCCGAATAGATTAAAAGACTTGGAGCAAGTTTCGCATGTGCCACAACTGAACACGCCATCACCCCTAACAGTAGCATCCCTGAAGAGGAGAAAGAAGAGACCAAACAACAACTGCCAACCCTATTCACGTGTCTCTAAAATACGCAAATGGCTAACATATTAAGAAAACGCTATTATGACATTTCTAACCCCGCCTCCTATGGCGGTGTTAATAGACTGTACAGAGGTGTTTACAATGATGGAGTAGGGATAAAAGATGTTGAGATATTTTTGCGGGAGCAGGATGCTTATACATTTCATAAGCCGGTGAGAAAAAGGTTTAAAACAGCCAAGACAACAGCGGTGTCGATTGACTCTATTTGGCAGGCGGATTTAACAGACATGGAAAGATATTCAGTGTATAATGATGGTTACCGCTACATCCTATTCATAATAGATTTATTCTCTAGATATCTGTGGCTAATTCCTCTGAAAAATAAATCGCCTGAAACAGTTGCTAAAGCTACGAAAATGATGCTGTTGAAAGAAAACAGGATTCCAGGCTATTTTTGTACGGAGATGGGGAAAGAATTTATAGGCCGCGCTTTTCAGAACATGCTGACGGAGTTTAATATCAGTTACTACACTAGCAATTGTATACATAAGGCCTCTTCAGCTGAAAGAGTTCAACGTACCATAAAAGAACGCATGCATCGCTATTTTACACATAAAAACACATACAGATATACTGTATAAACATTCTGGGATCATTGGCTCATCGTACAACCGTTCACACCATCGCGCGATTGCACAACACCTAACGAAGTTTTAGAAAGAGGTACGCGCACATAGCCTGATGTGAGAAGAGATGGAACACCGCCGCCACACTACACGTTTCAAAATCAATGATTATGTAAGGCTATCACGTTCGGGAAATAAATTCGCGAAGGGATTTGAGCAAGGATGGACACGTGAGATTTTTAAAGTTAGTGCTATGATACCTAAAGGCGAAATAATGATGTATTACGTTGAAGATTTGAATGGGGAAGAAATCGCAGGAGGCTTTTACCGCGAGGAGTTGCAGAAAGTGGCATTTAATTTAGGAAAAAATGTGTTTAAAATTGAAAAGATTTTAGACAGCAAAGGTTCAGGAAAGAGAAAAATGTACCTGGTGAAATGGCTAGGGTACCCAGAAAAGTTCAACATCTATATAAAAGCTGCTGCAATAATGAAGCTTAAATAGTATGCAACATGGCGCCTAACCACTTGTATGTCACACTCCCGTCCTCTTCTTCTCTGTCTGTACATCCTAACAACACCCTGGCCAACTTTGTAACTTAACTCCATGGGCCGTTTGAGTTGGAAGGTGATTCGTACGAAGTTGATGTTTGTGAATTCCAGGTAGCCACCAAATTTTTAACTCTTGAAAATGAACAGATCATATTTCTGATCCTTAGAAGAGTCGATGAGTGTGAAAAATTAGGCATAATCTTAGACAACACAATGCGATCAGTTCTGTTCGGTGAGGTATAGTACTATAGTACAAATGTAGCACTAGGAATCGGTCATTATGACACAGCCACGGACATTGTGACGGGGTTAAACAAGAGTCTTGAAAAGTCGTACCTGACAAACGACTTACTTTTTGAAGTTGTAAACATAGACACGCCTGCACGCACGTTGAAATTAAAATCAACGCTTAGTAGAAATATTAAAGACAAAGAGCTGTTCATAACTGTTGTCGAGGGTCGATATGGTGCAGCCCTCCAAAGAGACACCTTTCACGAGGCACAACATGACCTGTCCAGCTTAATGTATCAGTTGAAGTTGGAGAAATTGGGTGAAAGCTACCCATCCTCAGACATATGCTATATTTACAGCAATATCATAGAGCATCAATTTGTTGGGGACACCCAGGCGCGCCTGCTGCGCATTGTACACATTCCCAACCATAGAGGGAAGAGTTTGAACATTATATATGACAAGCCCCATTATGTGAATGTTGCGACTAATCTACTAACCAATATCTCAATATATATATATACAGTAAGAACGATTGAGGGAAAACATTTCCCATTCGGTGATGGGAGCTTAACAGTGAAATTACACTTTCGTCGCATTCAGTTATAATGACCCGAAGGCCTTTCACAGTCTATCGAGGAGTGAGATATCAACATGGGAGTGGGCTTCGCTCCATTTTTTCAACCATACTACGCACGGCTGTTCCATTGTTGAAGAGGGGTGCTAGATACCTCGGGAGGAAGGCGTTACAATCAGGTTTCAACGAGGTAGAAGACATAATGGGTGGAACTAAACCTAAAGAAGCTCTAAAAAAACATTTAAAACGCACACGGGACGAAATCATCAAAGATGCAAAGAGAAAAATTCATCTACGAGCCTATCTGGAAAATGTCCTCAACCTTTCAAAAGAAGCGAGGATACCTTTTTAACTGTCGAGGGCTATTATCAGACTAAAGACGAAAGTTGTATAAAGGATAAATTTAAAAATTCTAAAAAGAAGGTATACGAGTGTTTTGGACGTCTGCATACAGATTTCACGTTCCAGGAGAAACTGCTTATGAATGGGGTCGATATGAAGCTGAAACTCAACCGCACGAATCCTGAGATCTGCACAAATCTGGGACCTGAACAAGAGGGCGCAAAGCCCGTTGTGATTCACATCATGGAAACATATCTGCGCGTACGGCGAGTGAAATTAAGTTCGCCGAAATATGTAGAAATTGAAAAAAATTTAATACACGCAACAGTAAAATACCCAATTAACAGAGTACAAATCAAACTATACACGGTTCCCGCCGGGTTGGCCTCGAAGTAGCTACAAAACGTGGCCCTGGGAGTTCTACCTAAAAGGATATTAATTGGAATGCAGGATCACATTTCGACGAATGGAAAATATAAAAAGAGCGTCTTTAAATTCGAGAATTTCGGCCTTAAAAATATAACTCTATACGTAAATGGCGTTGCATTGGGCGGGACTATGGTTACGGACTACTCATTAGACACTGTGTTACCGCTCTGCGCGAGAGCTTATAGCAATCTGGCCCATATTGCCGGTGGCTGTGACGAGCTTGGGTTTGGCGTAACGCAGGAAGAATTTGTCGATCAATTTAACCTTTACCCAGTTGATATTACCCCCGACTTATCTGCTAGTATAAATACACACTTAAGTCCACAACAAAGTGGGAACATCTCACTCAGATTGGAGTTTGTGCCTATTAGTGTACTAGTACACCTCGAATCACAAGCTCTAATAGAGCTCGACCGTTTCAGGAACGTTGTCACAGACTTTTAAAATGGACGCGTTTACACTCCAGAGAGTAATGAAGAGTGACCGAGTTACATGCTTCAAATTTATCGGTGTGTTTGCGAAGACTGAAACGTTGAAATTTCCAACTACGAGAGGTTGATATAGCCTTATCGTGAATACGGACATTGTGGGGGGTGAGGGGATTCATTGGTTTGCAATCTATTTTAAAAATAGGGAAAGAATGTACTATTTTGATTCACTAGGCACTCAGCCCTGGAGTGACCCTGTGGTTGTACAATTTATCGAACAGCTACATGCCCCTGAAATTGTCTGGAATTCTTACCGTTTCCAAGGATATTTTAGTAATACTGTGGCATATACTGTCTTTCATTTCTCCTACACATGTCACGTGGGAAGGAACTTATTTTAAAAAATTATTCGATTTGTGCGACACTGAGATGAATGATGAATTGGTATGCAGACAGATAAAAAAAAGGTTCCCATTTTTACGTGTGTATATAATTGTAACTATATTGTGTAAATATTTACGTATATATAATATATATATATAACTGTAAAATGTCTCCATTAGTGTTAGTCTTATTTAATGGACGCTAGGTCTGTAAGCCGAATTGTACTAAAGCATGCTTTCTACCATTTAATAAGTTGAATGAAAATATAGTGTTTTGTTCTTAACCACAAAAAAACTTACATTAGTTCCTCGATGACCTGCATTCGTTGGACCGGATGTGAGCCAATACCTCGACCTCGGTATTCAGGTCACTGGGTTGGCTGCACGGTAAAGCCTCTAAATCGTAATTTATTTGCCTTTCACCAAAGCTGTCGCGAAAAGTAGCTATCACACGATCAAGTTCCGCATCGGTCCTTTAACCTTTTGAGCCCCGTTGGGTGGATATCCACCCATACGCCAGGAGCCCCGTTGGGTGGATATCTACCCATACTCGTTACCCCCGACAGCCCCGATGGGTGGGTATCTACCAATGGCTATTTTCATTTATATATATATTTATATATATTTATTCATATATATATATATATATATGCTATAAGTAGCACAACATCATAGGATAAAGCCTATATCAGATGCCAATTTGTCATTATTATTATTGAATCTGTACAAAAAAATATATAATCTTGGATGTATTTATATATAATTTAGGATAACTAATAATAATAATAAAATAATAATAATAGTATAAACTAACTAAAAAAGAGTGAAAGAAAACAGGTTTTGACGCGTTAGATAACATGCAAATGCAATGAAACATCCATATTTACAGATTATATTTTTATTAGAAATACAACAGTAACCCTTTTAAAAATGTTAACTGTATCGAAACTAGAGAAAATGACGAATTTAACGGTACCTAATTTATTTACCTGAAATTCAAACTTACTTGGTAAATAGCATGGAAAGATAGCTAAAATTGGTTTTTTTTAGCGGGCTATCAAGGACTATCGCTCTATAGGACTCGGGGCACAAAGGGTTAAGGAGAAATTAACATGATTAGTTCATACTGAATCTTTTTTAATTAAAGTTAAATTAAATTAAAGTCTAATTAAAGAGTTACAATAAAAGAAACTGCCAATTAGGGTGCCCGGCAAATTATAATCACAAAGCAGATATCCTGACAGGTTTCAAAAGTAAGATTAGCTGGATGTGCTACGCATCATTTGCCAGCATCGGGTAACGAGCCCGGTTGTTAACACATACATCCATATATATATATAGATAGATAGATAATAGATATGTGGGGAGAGACTTACAATAAGAGAAAACGCCGATTAGGGCGCCCAGCAAATTATAATCACAAAGCAGATATCCTGACAGTTTTCAAAAATAAGATTAGCTGGTGTGCTACGCATCGTCTGCTTCCCCAGGGGCCTCAATCCCTGGGCAGATATCCTTTCACTTCGTTATTACGTTTTTATAAATTATAACACTTGCACTGAATAAAGTGATATATATATAATATATATATATACACCCGGCCTTCCGCTTAAATCACAAACAAGTTTTTCAAAACGTATTTATTATGGGTTTTTATAAATTAACCAACACAGGCACTGAATGAACCGAAGTATAAAGCCCGAATTACAAATAAATTAATTACATTTTAATGTCGTCTTCAACGGATGATGCTTGCATTCCATCGCAAATTTCTGCAATGCTGTGTGTGGAAAGATCACTCTGTCTGCCTCTGCGAAAAGATGAATTGTAGACAGCGCTGCGGCATCTCCATTTTCAAACGACTGCGGGTAGCCGTAGTTTTGTGATTGGCTCATGACGAGATATTTCTGTAACTACTGTTATGGATTTCAGATGAAAAAGCCCCTTTTATATACGCGAACCTAATTTTAAACACCCCCAATAGCCGAATCACAAGTTTCCTGTTGTCCGTCGGTGAAATTTGGGCTGGACATAACGTGTAAGTGCTACTATGGGCGTGTCAGATATAACTTACCCATTCCATAGATTTCTTCCAGAAATGACTCGTTGAGAGAGAGAGAGAGAGAGAGGTTTTGTTTGGAAAATAAAACTTTATATGAAGGATTATAACCATCTAAAATAATTAAAAAAAATAATGGGGAGCGGATGTATGATAAACATGTTTTATTACCTTGCCTGTGGTGTATTATATAATGGATTTAGCGAGATTGGAAGATAAATTTGGAAATCGGGGCAGTCCCTCATATATATATATATATATATATATATATATGATGGATTTTACAACCATCTAGAACTGAAATAAATTAAAATTAAATTGTGGGTGGTTATGGAGAGAATGGCCGTGTCATAAACTTGTTTTATTATCTTACCTGTGGTATATATATATATATAATATATATATATATATATATATATATATATATACTGCGCCCTCGATATATGCGAGGGATAGGTTCTGCTAAAACCTCGCATAATGCAAATTCGCATATATCGAACTTATAGTTAAATGAAAAAAATAGGGATGCGTTCCACAACCAGTTTTTTTTACCCTCCGGCACCCCCAACAATAAATATGCCACTTTTTATACCAAAAACATTCAACAAGATAACAGTAATGCTATATTACATCAATACTGTACAGTTAATGAGGTCCTCTTACGCTTAGCTGAAGGCCCAGTACTAGGCAGAGGACGTTTAGAAGCCTTGTCTACAATAAACAGTAAGACAAAACTGAAGAAAGCACTCAAAAAGAGTGAAAAACACAACACAGTCTAGAGCACAACGCACACACGCCAACACGCTATAACGGTTTATGCGAGACTGTTGTTGTTTGGCGTGAACACGTCGGTGCGCTCAGCAATATTTCACACTAGGTGGCGCATAAATGCGAATTTTTTCCGCATATACTGAATTCTTGGTAGAAATAGGGTCTTCGCATAACAGCGAATTCGCATATGCTGAAGACGCATATATCGAGGGCGCAGTGTACACACCACAGGTAAGATAATAAAACAGAAGTTTATGACACGGCCATTCTCTCCATAACCCTCCATAATTAAATTTGAATTAAATCTTAAAACGCATATCTTAAGCTTGTTTTTTTTATTCCTAATCCCCCATAAACTTTAAACCGGTGCGTATTGGCCCGATTTCCAAATGTATCGGCTTGCTGGGAGAAGTTCCCCTCCTCCCCTTTTGTTTGCACCCTGGGTTTGGCACTGGGGGTATTGCAACAAGGGGGTGGGGGTTGGCGCTGGCATTCATTGCAACATTTGCAATTGCATTGCACTCTAACCTTTTGCGGTCATATACTAGAGAAACAAAAAGGGTGTTGTTTTCTCCCAAAAAGGCCCGCGAAAAGTTAGCGTTTTCGAGCCAGAATTCACTAAAAATCGCTCTCACTTTAATCGTTACTCCTCCTCGTGAATCTCCTCTTCACGTAGCTCCGTTCGACCTCAACCGGCCTCAGTCCTTCAAGCAACACCTCAACAATGCACGAAGTTGAGGCGACCTACAATTTCATCCCGCCGGAAGCAAACATCACTCTACTGGCGTCATCCTTCTGGCCCTGGCTTCACTCACCCTTCACCACAATTCGATCGGTGCCCTTTTAACAAGTCTATATCAACAGGCCCTCAGCATATCCTCCTGCCAGTAGGCCAATACGTCTTCGGAGCTATCTACGGCGAAACACAATACGGTCAACCTTCACGTAAGCCCTTCTCAGTCTTCAGAGTCATCCACGTCGAAATCGCGGGTCGGTAAGACTCTTGTACGCCCCCCACTCGGCCTACAGTGTTTTGTTACGTCGTGCTAGACTATTCAGGATTTCAAAGTTGAAAAGTTCACAAACTCTGCCTAATCGCGTAGGCCAGTGGTTCTTAAACTTTTTGACCCCGTTACCCCTTTTCCTGATCTCAACTAATCTCATTACCCGACACAAACTTGCAATGCCGAAGTTGTAAAGAAAGTGGAAAAATTAATTACTGAAAATAACTTAAATTACTTTGAAACTCTTTGAAAGGAATTTTTTTTGCAGATTGTTTAGTATACTCGATCACGGTCCTGAATGAAAATTTTTTTAGAAATCGAGTATACTTGACCATGGTCCTCAAAGGGTTAATCGTCTCTTTCGTGACTCGGACATTAAAGTTGAAATTTTTACCATATTAAGTAAGAATTGCTCCATTACCCCTGGAAATACCCAAATTACTCCCTTGGGGGTAATTACCCCCAGTTTCAGAACCTCTGGCGTAGGCCCTAAAAAGTGTCCTCAATACCGTTCAAACTAACTCTCCCGTTAAGACGCAGTAGGCCTATTCAAGTGTTATACCAATACCGTAGTTTTTTATCATCTTGTTATTTTGTTCATTCATATAATTTACTTATTTGTATAATTACTTATTACTGAGAATCCAATATCGTACCTTATTACCTAGTTGTTGTTTTCTTACTTAAACATTATTGTAGTGTACAGTACCGAATATCTCATTACCTTAATTCTTGTTGCTAGTTATTAATGCAGCGTTTAACGCTTAGACTGTGTAACCATTTCTTATGCTAATAATATAATCAGTCATTTGTAATATAGTATAAATACAATTATATAATTGTTAATCACTGTGAACAAATAAGTCATTTATTTTTCTAATTAAACACAAAACAACAAAGTAATTTCTCTCTCCTAATTAAATATTGTTTGTTTGGGCTGTATTTCCAAACTGGTGACCCCAAATTATTCATTTCAATATAATTCATCAATTATAACAAGCCTCCTTTCTTGGCCACATCAAATTGGTGATCCGTAGGCCACTATATATATATATATATATATATATATATATATTATAATATATATAATATATATATTATATATATATATATATATATATATATATAAGGACTCCATAATTCTCAGGTCTGTTTCACTTTGTAAAGTGGCGGTTTGCAGCCACCTTGCAAAATGAAACAGACCTGAGAAGTATGGAGTCCTTGTGTATATATATATATATATATATATATATATATATACACACACACAGGAGACGAAGTGGCGAAACCTATGGTTTTGGTTTAGTGTTGAGATATTTTACGCAGGAAATCGAAAGCAGGAGCAGCGACGTTTCACTCCAATCACTGGAGCTTTCTCAAGCTTTATTAGCAGAAAAAAACAGACACAATCTTTTATATACTCTTAAAAGGCTTAAAAAGAGGAAAAGGCGAGGGGCGACCCGGAAGTTGGGGTGGTCACAGTTCTTATACAACACACAAAAAACTTCAACTTAACACGGGCAGACAAGAAAATATCATATATACAGTCTAACCATTTAATTTACTCTTTACTAAACAAAAACACTATATTGATAAATCTAAACAACAAATCGTACATACAAAACTCCCTTCTCACCCAACTCATTTATTTATAGTTCTCTGTTGTAGCGTTTAAAGAATCTTTGTAACCTTATCTGGAGCTATTGAAGAATAGGGACCCCCAGCCTTCTTTAGTTAGCTTTATAAGGCTAACTAACGAAAATATCATGACCTAACCTAACCAATCGTCAAGGGCGTACAGTTAACCTAACGATTAGTTAGGTTAGGTCGTGATATTTTCGTTAGTTAGCCTTATAAGGCTAACTAAAGAAGGCTGGGGTCCCTATTCTTCAATAGCTCCCCTTATCTAATGTTAATTCTATTATTATCTTATATTTTTTATACTTACACCTGGGCTCCCACTCTCCCTTCCCACTTTTTAAGCCTTTTAAGAGTATATAAAAGAGTGTGTTTGTTTTTCTGGCTAATAAAGCTTGAGAATGCTCCAGTGATTGGAGCGAAACGTCACTACTCCTGCCTTCATTTTCCTGCGTGAAATATCTCAACACAAAAGACGAAGTTGAATGATTATATATATATATATATACACTCGTATATGGACTCTGAGCGGTGAGGTTCTGGTTCGCTTCCCCCTGCTGGCTTCTGGATTGGATTGAGTTGTCCGTTGGTAATGCCTTGGGCTAAAGGTGACCCTTTGGGCACACTCAACGTCAAATGTGGGGAAATGAGCTTCCTGGGTGTTACCTTTACCTCATATATATATATATATATATATATATATATATATTATATATACACACACACACGAGAGTGTGTGTGTGTGTATATATCTGAATGAGCACATACACAAACACACAAACATTATCCGCTTTCAACTTTATATACATGGTGCGTAAAAAAAGTGACCCCTTAGAGGTAAACTGTCATACTAAAAAAGTAAAGGGACTAGAGCTCCCAAACTTCATAGATGCTTACCTTAGCATGTTGTTCATCTTAATTGAGAAGTTGCTCGATGTGTCCCCCTTCCTGCTCAACGCAGGCCTCCAAACGTGGACGCCACTGATCAATACACCTGTTTGCATATCGTTGAGACACCTTCTCCCAGCCGAGCAGAATTCTTTCGCGTAGTTCATCTATGTCTAACTGATATTCGACAAATTAGTGGTGAAAGATATACTTTCCAACAAGATGGAGCCCCTGCTCACAGAGCACGCCAAACTGCTGCATTCACTGAGAACGAAACACCGGATTTTATCGAACCCAATATGTGGCTGGCTAGTAGTTCCGATCTTTCACCACTAGATTATGGTGTGTGGGAAGCCCTGAAATCCAAAGTTTACATCCCTGGTACCAATATAAGAGACATAGATGAACTACGCGAAAGAATTCTGCTCGGCTGGGAGAAGGTGTCTCAACGATATGTAAATAGGTGTATTGATCAGTGGCGTCCACGTTTGAAGGCCTGCGTTGAGCAGGAAGGGGGACACATCGAGCAACTTCTCAATTAAGACGAACAACATGCTAAGGTAAGCATCTATGAAGTTTGGTAGCTCTAGTCCCCTTACTTTTTTTAATATGACAGTTTACCTCTAAGGGGTCACTTTTTTTGTCCACCCTGTATATAGACTAGATAGATTATAATTTTCCAGTAGGTTTCGATTAATTTCAAGCAACTTTTACCTAATAACTTTTTCCCTCGAGAAGCTGTTTCCGTATTTTAGGGTGGAACAGACAGACAGATAGACAGACAGACAGATAGACAGACAGACAGCATTAGCCTATTATATATATCGGGTGGCCACAAAAAAACTTTACTTAATTCAAAGTTTAATAACTGCAACAATTCAAAAATTATGCGATTGAGCTTTGGCACACATTAACAGATGGTTATAATCTATAATAATTGCTGGAATTTTCAAATATGTAGGTTCTATAGTTTTGTTACAGTGAACAATTTAAAAGCATATGTCTAAAAATAGCATGCCGAAGAAAATGAATTTGAACTTAACAAAATTTACTTAAACAAATGGTCAATGTGACCACCTCCCTGTTGGTAAACTGCCCTCAATCGCTTCTTCCACGAGGAGATGCACTTTCGAACCTCATCTAAGGTGATATCCTCCCATGCTCTACTGATTTTCTCCTTAAGTTCATCTTCGGTGAATTTGTCTTTCTGGCTGCCGTAAACCTTCACCATGAGGGAATCCCATACTGAATAGTCCATCGGATTACAGTCGGGAGACTGAGGCGGCCATTCATCCTTTTGATGAAATTAGGGGTCTCTTGCTCTAGATGATTTTGGGTCGCTCGGCTTGTATGGGCGGGTGCCCCATCTTGCTGGAAAATGTAGGCCTCATCAGGATACAGCTGACGACAATCAGGAAGTAACCCATTATCTAACAGGTTGATGTAGCGCTCAGAGTTAACTTTAGTTTCGTTTGTGGCAATAAAATGAATTCGTGTTTTCCCCTTCCATGAAATTCCCGCCGATACCATTACTTTTCTGCTGAATCGTGAGGTTTCATGATAAAGCCTGGAGGGAGGAATGTCCTTTTTCCTTGAACCATAAACCCTGTCATTTTGCCTGTTTTTGGCCACCTCCAACGTGAAATCCTTTTCGTCTGTAAACACAACTTTTTGCACGTCTTCAGCTGAGTAGCGTTCATATAGGGATTTACAGCGGGTCTTTCTACGCTGTCTTACATTCTGATCACGCCGAGAAACTCGAATTCTCTTGTAGGCCTTCAATTTCAAACGTTTTACAATCCCTTGTACAGAGGAGCGAGAAATCCCAAGGTCGTACGCAATCTGTCTCTGGGAGCGATGAGTTCCTGGTGTATTCTCCTGGGATTGAATCAGTTCCTCCACGGCAGCCTTATTTTCTTCTGTTGAAACACTTTTGGGCCTGCCGCTGCCGGGTTTTCTAGCTGTTGATCCAGTATCCTTTATCTTTCTTATTAAGTTATAAACACTTTGACGAGTCCAGTTCTTTGCGGGGAATTCTCGGACAGTCCTATTTCCATTCCAACCTTTTTCCTTAACACATGCTTCTATGATGGCTTTATCACTTTTACTTAACGTCATGCTGGCGGGGTTTTAGCGGAAAAATAAAAGAAAGCAAATTCACATTAGGTTTAGCCTACGCCAGCGCGCGTGTCATACTACGCTACATTAGGTTTAGCCTACGCTAGCGCACGTACGTGTCAGATGCACACCAGGCATGCTATTTTTAGACATATGCTTTTAAATTGTTCACTGTAACAAAACTATAGAACCTACATATTTGAAAATTCCAGCAATTATAGATTATATGTATCTGTTAATGTGTGCAAAATCTCAATCGCATAAGTTTTGAATTGTTGCAGTTATTAAACTTTCAATTAAGTAAAGTTTTTTGTGGCCACCCGATATATTACAGAGACGTCAACCTTGAAGTATGAAAATCTGTGATATTTTGCTGATTTTGCCTGTGCCTGATTTTGATAACTGGAAACATATCCCACATAAAGGAGTTTGAGACTTAAAATCCGTGAGAGTTGACATGTCTGATACTAGCAAAAGTAGACCCAACCGGGTATTCAGTTGACCTAACCGGGCATTCAATGAACCTAACTGGGCATATATATATATATAACTTGCATGAATTTTAAATGTTTAAATTTAATTTTCAATTTTACAAAATAAATGTTTTCATTAATTTTTCATTTTTTTTTCTGGTCCTATGTATGAGTTGTCCTAGGTATGAGTTGTCCGGGTATGAGTTGTCTGGGTATAAGTTGCCCTGGTATGAGCTGTCCTGGTATGAACTGTCCTAGAACCCAAGGTATCGTCGACATATCTCATATACAGTTTTGGGTTGTAGAAGTTGTTTTCTTTCATTATTTTATTTTTCTAAGTTTGACATATAAAAGTCTGCGAAAGTAGGTCCTAATGGTGTGCCCACAGCAACACCCTCTATCTGTATGTAGGTTTTATCACAGAATCTAAACGGGGTTTTTGTACAACACAAAATAAGTAATTGTTTCATATCTTCTTTTTTTAATGTTGGTGCAATTAAATTTTGATTATTGTAAACATTGTCCAAAATTATTTCTATGGTTTCCATGACTGGTATATTTGTAAAAAGTGATTCCACGTCAAGAGAAACAAATTGTTCAGCGTTTGCTATTTTTAAGTTAGCTAATTTAGGTAGTGTTTCGGTTGTAGAATTTACAATAAAATTTTTGTTAAGATACGGTCTTATTACCTTATTTAAAAACAGCGATATCACGTGTGACAGTTCCACTCATTGAGATGACGGGGCGTAATGGTGGATTAGTAGAGTTTTTATGAATCTTAGGTAGTCCATAAAGATGACCATCATTATAACTTCCTGATCGTTTTAGTAATTTGGAGATGTTTACGTCATTTATTGAATTAGCAATTTTATTTATTTCATTTTTTGTTTTAAGTGTTGTGTTAATATTACATTTCGAAAATTTACTATTATTGCTGACAATATCTTTTAATTTATTATTATATTCATTCTTGTTCAATATAACAGTACTATTACCTTTATCGGATTTTTTTATTATGATTTCATCATTGTTTCTAAGAGATGATATCGCGTCATATTCATTTTTTGTTAATTTTCCACGATTATTATTTTCAATAAATGAGATTGAAAAGGTTTTTAATTTCGTTTTAAGTTCATCATCATTAATCACATTTATTTTACCATTATGTTCATTGTATTTAATTTTTTCATAAAGTCTTTCGGTTTCAATTTGTTTTTCCATCTTTTTAGATGGTTTCCAAGGGCCAAAATTTAATTCTTTGTCAAGTATATTAGATTCGTGTTCATTAGGTTCATAATTTGATAAATTAGTCACTATTGATTCTTTGTTTTTCTGTATAATTGTTCCTCCATAAAGTTTGTGTAATTTATTTAAGTGTTTAAACTCAATGTCATCTTTGAATTTTCTTAAGCTTCTATTTAAGAATAAGATAGAAGAATAGAAGTGTAGATTTCCGGTTTCTTTTCTGAAAAGTAAAACATTTTTAATGGATTCTTTTTTAAGGTCGATTAATTTATCTTTCTGTTTCACAATTTCGCGTTTGAGAAGTTGCGTTTTGAAATTTTCTGTAGACTTTTCTCTGTGAGCTGTTTTGTCGTAAAGTCTTATGTTCAGAAAATTAGGAAACAGCTGATTATTGAGGCAAAATTTTAGAAAGTCGATATCAGCCTGTCTTTATAAAGGATTTACATTTAATTTCCAATATTCTGAATAGTTTTTTATTTTCAGTATTGAGTTTCTTAATAATAATTCTAGATAAGAATTTGCAGTATGCTAAGAATACTCTCTTCATTTTTTCTTCTGCTGACGCGTTTCGTTCATATACTTTGAACATCTTCAGAGTTTTATACATAATTTTAAAGTAAAATGGGTTATATATATATTTTTTTTTATTGTAAATTTGATATAATTTCAAATTAATTTAAGGATATTCGAAAGTTCATTAAATTTTATATTAATTTTTGGTTTTTTCATTTTAAGTAAAAGGCTTCGGCAATTTTTAGTATTTGTACGTTATGTGATGAGTAGAAGATATGAAAGTTTTGTGAGATATTTTTTAAATTTAATATTTTATGATCTACTCTGTAATGTTCGTTAATTTTACTTGGACGATATTTATGTTGGTATGCTCTCTCTTTAATGTGGTTTGTGGTGTAACCAATGTAAGTCGACGTACAGTCAACTACAGGACATATAATTAGGCTGACCATATTTCCTTGAGACAAAAACGGGACATTGGGATGGCAAAAAAGGGGCGGGGTTATGTAATATTCTGTATTCATGAAAAAGTAAGTACATAAACCGGGACAAAATTGACATTTTTATTAAAACGACGGGACGGCCAGGAAATATAAAACAAACGGTACTGTCCCGTTCAAAACGGTACGTATGGTCAGCCTACATATAATTGATGTTGCTTATCAGGGTTTTTGTTACGTGTCGAAAAATGGCTTGATAACTTTTTGTTTTTATAGTATGTTAACATTGATAATTTTTTCGTTATCCATTGTTTTATGTGCCTCTTTAATATATTGTTTAGACATTTTTCTTCATGTTTTAGTCTTGTTGGGTTTCTTGTTTCGAAGTAAAATTTTATATCTGTATTTTTATTTTCATTTTCATCCTCCTCCTTATTTTTGTTATATAAATTTGTTAGAGTTCGGTTTATGATATTATCGATTAAAAATAGCGGAAAATCACTGTTTATTAGATTTTGCTTTATTCTCTCAATTTCTTGATTAAATTGTTGCCAACTTGAGCATATACTGAAAGCTCTGTGCACGAGTATTTTAATTATTAATAGTTTATATTTTTCTGGTGAGTATGAATTATAATTTAAATACGTTCCTTTGTCTGTTGGTTTAACATGTATACCAGTCGTTAAACATCCATTTTGACCAATGAATATATCAATGTCGAGAAAAGAGAGTGTATTATTCAAGGAAGGTTCAAATGTGAATTTTAATTTACTTAGTTCATGAAGTCTTCGAATAAATAAAGGAATGTGATTATTGTTTTTAAATAGTATCAAGGTATCGTCGACATATCTCATATACAGTTTTGGGTTGTAGAAGTTGTTTTCTTTCATTATTTTATTTGCTAAGTTTGACATATGAAAGTCTGCGAAAGTAGGTCCTAAAAATTTTTTATTGTAAATTCTACAACCGAAACACTACCTAAATTAGCTAACTTAAAAATAGCAAACGCTGAACAATTTGTTTCTCTTGACGTGGAATCACTTTTTACAAATGTACCAGTCATGGAAACATAGAAATAATTTTGGACAATGTTTACAATAATCAAAATTTAATTGCACCAACATTAAAAAAAGAAGATATGAAACAATTACTTATTTTGTGTTGTACAAAAACTCCGTTTAGATTCTGTGATGAAACGTACATACAGATAGATGGTGTTGCTATGGGCACACCAGTAGGACCTACTTTCGCAGACTTTTATATGTCAAACTTAGAAAATAAAATAATGAAAGAAAACAACTTCTACAACCCAAAACTGTATATGAGATATGTCGACGATACCTTGGGTTCTAGGACAGTTCATACCAGGACAACTTATACCCAGACAACTCATACACGGACAATTCATATCTAGGACAACTCATACATAGGACCAGAAAAAAAAATGAAAAATTAATGAAAACATTTATTTTGTAAAATTAAATATTAAATTTAAACATTTAAAATTCATGCAAGTTATTAATGAAATTTTTTTGAAATTAAAACATTTATTTTTAAAATTAATGAAAACACTTAATTTGTAAAATTAAAAATTAAATTTAAACATTTAAAATTCATGCAAGTTATATATATATATATATATATATATATATATATATATATATATAATATATATATATATATATATATATATATATATATATATATAGGGTGTCCCAAAAAAAACTATATACTCTTATATTTTATAATTTAAAAAAACCAAACAATATATTGTTATAGCAATTGCCAATGAGAGGTAAATTAGTAATCTAAGTGATCAAAATGTTATAGCGAGTTGTTTGCATATAAAATTTAATTAACTACGCCATGTGCTCAAAATGTTCTCCGGCGGCATGAATGTACTTTTGAATGCGTCGACTAACTGATTCGCAGACATGGACTAATGTGGATGCTGTGATGGTCCCGCACTTTTCCCTAATTGCATCCTTAAGGTGTTCGAGTGTTGCAGGTCTTGTACCATAAACTGCATCCTTCAGGTAGCCCCACAAGTAAAAGTCAAGTGGAGTCAAGTCTGGTGAACGTGGAGGATACTCAACGCTTCCTCTTCGTCCTATCCAACGGTTAGGCAATATTTCATCGAGGTACCTTCTGACATCACAATGATAATGAAAGGGGGGCTCCATCTTGTTGAAAGTAAAAGTCGTCGTTTCCAAACAACTTCCGAACTGCAGGTATAATTTCTGTCCGCAGCATGTCGAGATATGCGGCACCGGTAACTGTCCCATTAAAGAAAAATGGTCCAACCAAACCCCTGGATGATAAACCACACCATGCTGTTAATCCTTGTAAATTAACATGTTTATCCACATAAACGTGTGGATTATCAAGTGACCAGTACCTGCAGTTGTGTCGATTTACTGTGCCATTCAGCTTGAAGGTAGCTTCATCAGACCACACGATTTTGTTGGCAAACTGTACGTTTTCGGCTTCCATTGACTGAAACCATTCACAAAATTCGAGTCTGCGATCAGGGTCATCTTCAGTCATGGCGTGTAACAGACTTGGAATGTAGCTTTTCCATTTTGCCGACTTTAAAATCCGGTGAACACCTGATTTGCTGATTCCGGTCTCACGGGCGCATTGCCTAACTGATTTCTGTGGTGATCGATTAAATTTTTGCAACACTAAAACGGAGTTTTCATCACTCGCACTTGATTTGCGTCGTCCAGATCTTCGCTTGTGCATATCTTGAGCAGATCCCTCTGCCTCAAACTTGTCACGGATGCTTGTAATGGCGAGACGTGTCGGTGGCATTGTACCAAATTCCCGGATCCATTGCCGCTGGACTTCGGACACATTCTCAAATTTCCAATACCATTTCAGAACACTTTTCGTTGCTCCAGTGTCAAACGTTTACGCAACATGGGTTCTTTTGCTGAACTGAATAAAGTTGAATGCTGTAGAGTTTGTATTGTGGAATGAGTGCGTAGGTTAAGTCCGAAGCAAGCTAGTGAGTGACTAGACTACGTTCGGTCCAGTCCATAGGCTTCGCCATTACAAGGCCTTTGATAAAACAAGGGCAGGCTTAGTCGACGCATTCAAAAGTGCATTCATGTCGCCGGAGAACATTTTGAGCACTTCGCGTAGTTAATTAAATTTTATATGCAAACAATTCGCTATAACATTTTGATCACTTAGATTACTAATTTACCTTTCATTGGCAATTGCTATAAATAATTGTTTTTTTTTTTTTTAATTATAAAATATATGATGCTATAAAGAGTATATAGTTTTTTTGGGACACACTGTATATATATGCCCAGTTAGGTTCATTGAATGCCCGGTTAGGTCAACTGAATACCCGGTTGGGTTCATTGAATGCCCAGTTAGGTCAACTGTACGCCCTTGACGATTGGTTAGGTTTAGTCGTGATATTTTCTTTAAAACTAACGAAAATATCACGACTAAACCCAACCAATCGTCAAGGGCGTACAGTTGACCTAACCGGGCATTCAAATTTTATCCTATGTAAATAATGGAGGAACAATTATACAGAAAAACAAAGAATCAATAGTGACTAATTTATCAAATTATGAACCTAATGAACACGAATCTAATATACTTGACAAAGGATTAAATTTTGGCCCTTGGAAACCATCTAAAAAGATAGAAAAACAAATTGAAACCGAAAGACTTTATGAAAAAATTAAATACAATGAACATAATGGTAAAATAAATGTGATTAATGATGATGAACTTAAAACAAAATTAAAAACCTTTTCAATCTCATTTATTGAAAATAATAATCATGGAAAATTAACAAAAAATGAATATGACGCGATATCATCTCTTAGAAACAATGATGAAATCATAATAAAAAAATCCGATAAAGGTAATAGTACTGTTATATTGAACAAGAATGAATATAATAATAAATTAAAAGATATTGTCAGCAATAATAGTAAATTTTCGAAATGTAATATTAACACAACACTTAAAACAAAAAAATTAAATAAATAAAATTGCTAATTCAAGAAATGACGTAAACATCTCCAAATTACTAAAACGATCAGGAAGTTATAATGATGGTCATCTTTATGGACTACCTAAGATTCATAAAAACTCTACTAATCCACCACTACGCCCCGTCATCTCAATGAACGGAACTGTCACACATGATATCGCTCAGTTTTTAAATAAGATAATAAGGGTGCTACTGTAGTATGCGGTCTACCTACGATTGGTTAGGTTTAATCATGATATTTTCGTTAAAACTAACGAAAATATCATGACTAAACCTAACCAATCGTCAAGGGCGATTGACAATGGGATGTAAACAAACAATTAGTAAACAAGATAAGAAGCTATAATTAAAAGGTAGACCGCCGGATCGTAGGTAGACCGCATACTACAGTAGCACCGATAATAAGACCGTATCTTAACAAAAATTTTATTGTAAATTCTACAACCGAAACACTACCTAAATTAACTAACTTAAAAATAGCCAACGCTGAACAACTTGTTTCTCTTGACGTGGAATCACTTTTTACAAATGTACCAGTCATGGAAACCATAGGAATAATTTTGGACAATGTTTACAATAATCAAAATTTAATTGCACCAACATTAAAAAAAGAAGATATGAAACAATTACTTATTTTGTGTTGTACAAAAACCCCGTTTAGATTCTGTGATAAAACCTACATACAGATAGAGGGTGTTGCTGTGGGCACACCATTAGGACCTACTTTCGCAGACTTTTATATGTCAAAGTTAGAAAATAAAATAATGAAAGAAAATAACTTCTACAACCCAAAACTGTATATGAGATATGTCGACGATACCTTGGGTTCTAGGACAGTTCATACCAGGACAGCTCATACCAGGACAACTTATACCCAGACAACTCATACCCAGACAACACATACGTAGGACAACTCATACATAGGACCAGAAAAAAAATGAAAAATTAATGAAAACATTTATTTTGTAAAATTAAAAATTAAATTTAAACACTTAAAATTCATGCAACTATATATATATATATATATATATATATATATATATATATATATATATATATGTATATATATATATATATGCCCAGTTAGGTTCATTGAATGCCCAGTTAGGTCAACTGTACGCCCTTGACGATTGGTTAGGTTTAGTCGTGATATTTTCGTTAAAACTAACGAAAATATCACGACTAAACCTAACCAATCGTCAAGGGCGTACAGTTGACCTAACCGGGCTTTCAAATTTTATCCTATGTAAATAATGGTTCTCTATTTATTATGTTTGCAATAAATAATAAATTTGTTGTTATTGTTTTCTTATCTTATTTTGGTTAATTTGCAGAGTTTAAACTTTCGGGGTGGATATAGATGAAAATATCAACATTGGGGTGGTAATTGTTGAAGAGAGTATGAGTTGTCCTAGGTATGAGTTGTTCTAGGTATGAGTTGTCCGGGTCTGAGTTGTCCGGTATAAGTTGTCCGGGTATGTGTTGTCCTGGTATGAGCTGTCCGGTCACGGATACCTTTATACTATTTAAAAACAATAAGCACATTCTTTTATTTATTCGAAGACTTCATGAACTAAGTAAATTAAAATTCACATTTGAACCTTCCTTGAATAATACACTCTCTATTCTCGACATTAATATATTCATTGGTCAAAATGGATGTTTAACGACTGGTGTACATGTTAAACCAACAGACAAAGGAACGTATTTAAATTATAATTCATACTCACCAGAAAAATATAAACTATCAATAATTAAAACACTCGTGCACAGAGCTTTCAATATATGCTCAAGTTGGCAACTATTTAATCAAGAAATTGAGAGAATAAAGCAAAATCTAATAAACAGTGATTTTCCGCTATTTTTAATCGATAATATCATAAACCGAACTCTAACAAATTTATATGACAAAAATAAGGAAGAGGATGAAAATAAAAATAAAAATACAGATAGAAAATTTTACTTCCAAACAAGAAGCCCAACAAGACTAAAACATGAAGAAAAATGTCTAAACAATATATTAAAGAGGCACATAAAACCAATGGATGAAAAAAAATTATCAATGTTAACATATACTATAAAAACAAAAAGTTATCAAGCCATTTTTCGACACGTAACAAAAACCCTGATAAGCAACATCATGTGGTGTACCAATGTACGTGTCCTGTAGTTGACTGTACGTCGACTTACATTGGTTACACCACAAACCACATTAAAGAGAAAGCGTACCAACATAAATATCGTCCAAGTAAAATTAACGAACATTACAGAGTAGATCATAAAATATTAAATTTAAAAAATATCTCACAAAACTTTCAAATCTTATACTCATCACATAACGTACAAAAACTAAAAATTGCCGAAGCCTTTTACATTAAAATGAAAAAACCAAAAATTAATATAAAATTTAATGAACTTTCGAATATTCTTAAATTAATTTTAAATTGTATCAAATTTACAATAAAAAACTCTATATATAACCCATTTTACTTTAAAATTATGTATAAAACTCTGAAGATGTTCAAAGTATATGAACGAAACGCGTCAGTAGAAGAAAAAATGAAGACAGTATTTTTAGCATACTGCAAATTCTTATCTAGAATTATTATTAAGAAACTCAATACTGAAAATAAAAAACTATTCAGAATATTGGAAATTAAATGTAAATCCTTTATAAAGACATAGGCTGATATCGACTTTCTAAAATTTTGCCTCAATAAATAATCACCTTTTTCCAAATTTTCTGAACATAAGACTTTACGACAAAACAGCTAACAAAGAAAAGTCTACAGAAAATTTCAAAACGCAACTTCTCAAACGCGAAATTGTGAAACAAAGATAAATTAATCGACCTTAAAAAAGAATCCATTAAAAATGTTTTACTTTTCAGAAAAGAAACCGGAAATGTACACTTCTATTCTTCTATCTTATTCTTAAGTACAAGCTTAAGAGAATTCAAAGATGACATTGAGTTTAAACACTTAAATAAATTACACAAACTTTATGGAGGAACAATTATACAGAAAAACAAAGCATCAATAGTGACTAATTTATCAAATTATGAACCTAATGAACACGAATCTAATATACTTGACAAAGGATTAAATTTTGGCCTCAGGAAACCATCTAAAAAGATAGAAAAACAAATTGAAACCGAAAGACTTTATGAAAAAATTAAATACAATGAACATAATGGTAAAATAAATGTGATTAATGATGATGAACTTAAAACGAAATTAAAAACCTTTCCAATCTCATTTATTGAAAATAATAATCCTGGAAAATTAACAAAAAATTAATATGACGCGATAACATCTCTTAGAAACAATGATGAAATCATAATAAAAAAATCCGATAAAGGTAATAGTACTGTTATATTGAACAAGAATGAATATAATAATAAATTAAAAGATATTGTCAGCAATAATAGTAAATTTTCGAAATGTAATATTAACACAACACTTAAAACAAAAAATGAAATAAATAAAATTGCTAATTCAATAAATGACGTAAACATCTCCAAATTATTAAAACGATCAGGAAGTTATAATGATCGTCATCTTTATGGACTACCTAAGATTCATAAAAACTCTACTAATCCACCACTACGCCCCGTCATCTCAATGAACGGAACTGTCACACATGATATCGCTCAGTTTTTAAATAAGATAATAAGACCGTATCTTAACAAAAATTTTATTGTAAATTCTACAACCGAAACACTACCTAAATTAGCTAACTTAAAAATAGCCAACGCTGAACAACTTGTTTCTCTTGACGTGGAATCACTTTTTACAAATGTACCAGTCATGGAAACATAGAAATAATTTTGGACAATGTTTACAATAATCAAAATTTAATTGCACCAACTATAAAAACAAAAAGTTATCAAGCCATTTTTCGACACGTAACAAAAACCCTGATAAGCAACATCATGTGGTGTACCAATTTACGTGTCCTGTAGTTGACTGTACGTTGACTTACATTGGTTACACCACAAACCACATTAAAGAGAAAGCGTACCAACATAAATATCGTCCAAGTAAAATTAACGAACATTACAGAGTAGATCATAAAATATTAAATTTAAAAAATATCTCACAAAACTTTCAAATCTTATACTCATCACATAACGTACAAAAACTAAAAATTGCCGAAGCCTTTTACATTAAAATGAAAAAACCGAAAATTAATATAAAATTTAATGAACTTTCGAATATTCTTAAATTAATTTGAAGTTGTATCAAATTTACAATCAAAAACTCTATATATAACCCATTTTACTTTAAAATTATGTATAAACCTCTGAAGATGTTCAAAGTATATGAACGAAACGCGTCAGCAGAAGAAAAAATGAAGACAGTATTCTTAGCATACTGCAAATTCTTATCTAGAATTATTATTAAGAAACTCAGCACTGAAAATAAAAAACTATTCACAATATTGGAAATTAAATGTAAATCCTTTATAAAGACAGGCTGATATCGACTTTCTAAAATTTTGCCTCAATAATCAGCTGTTTCCTAATTTTCTGAACATAAGGCTTTACGACAAAACAGCTCACAAAGAAAAGTCTACAGAAAATTTCAAAACGCAACTTCTCAAACGCGAAATTGTGATGGAGAAAGGTAAATTAATCGACCTTAAAAAAGAATCCATTAAAAATGTTTTACTTTTCAGAAAAGAAACCGGAAATCTACACTTCTATTCTTCTATCTTATTCTTTAATAGAAGCTTAAGAGAATTCAAAGATGACATTGAGTTTAAACACTTAAATAAATTACACAAACTTTATGGAGGAACAATTATACAGAAAAACAAAGAATCAATAGTGACTAATTTATCAAATTATGAACCTAATGAACACGAATCTAATATACTTGACAAAGGATTAAATTTTGGCCCTAGGAAACCATCTAAAAAGATAGAAAAACAAATTGAAACCGAAAAACTTTATGAAAAAATTAAATACAATGAACATAATGGTAAAATAAATGTGATTAATGATGATGAACTTAAAACGAAATTAAAAACCTTTTCAATCTCATTTATTGAAAATAATAATCATGGAAAATTAACAAAAAATGAATGTGACGCGATATCATCTCTTAGAAACAATAATGAAATCATAATAAAAAAATCCGATGAAGGTAATAGTACTGTTACATTGAACAAGAATGAATATAATAATAAATTAAAAGATATTGTCAGCAATAATAGTAAATTTTCGAAGTGTAATATTAACACAACACTTAAAACTAAAAAATTAAATAAATAAAATTGCTAATTCAAGAAATGACGTAAACATCTCCAAATTACTAAAACGATCAGGAAGTTATAATGATCATCATCTTTATGGACTACCTAAGATTCATAAAAATTCTACTAATCGTATCTTAACAAAAATTTTATTGTAAATTCTACAACCGAAACACTACCTAAATTAGCTAACTTAAAAATAGCAAACGCTGAACAACTTGTTTCTCTTGACATGGAATCACTTTTTACAAATGTACCAGTCATGGAAACATAGAAATAATTTTGGACAATGTTTACAATAATCAAAATTTAATTGCACCAACATTAAAAAAAGAAGATATGAAACAATTACTTATTTTGTGTTGTACAAAAACTCCGTTTAGATTCTGTGATAAAACCTACATAGAGATAGAGGGTGTTGCTGTGGGCACACCATTAGGACCTACTTTCGCAGACTTTTATATGTCAAACTTAGAAAATAAAATAATGAAAGAAAACAACTTCAACAACCCAAAACTGTATATGAGATATGTCGACGATACCTTGGGTTCTAGGACAGTTCATACCAGGACAGCTCATACCCGGACAACTCATACCTAGGACAACTCATACATAGGACCAGTAAAAAAAGAAGAAAAATTAATGTAAACATTTATTTTGTAAAATTAAAAATTAAATTTAAACATTTAAAATTCATGCAAGTTATATACATATATATATATACAGTATATATATATATGTATATATATATATGCCCAGTTAGGTTCATTGAATGCCCGGTTAGGTCAACTGAATACCCGGTTGGGTTCATTGAATGCCCAGTTAGGTCAACTGTACGCCCTTGACGATTGATTAGGTTTAGTCGTGATATTTTCTTTAAAACTAACGAAAATATCACGACTAAACTTAACCAATCGTCAAGGGCGTACAGTTGACCTAACCGGGCATTCAAATTTTATCCTATGTAAATAATGGATCTCTATTTATTATATGTTTGCAATAAGTAATAAATTTGTTGTTATTGTTTTCTTATCTTATTTTGGTTAATATGCAGAGTTTAAACTTTCGGGGTGGATATAGATGAAAAGA
Organism: Bathynomus jamesi; assembly: GCA_023014485.1. Lineage (NCBI taxonomy): Eukaryota > Metazoa > Arthropoda > Malacostraca > Isopoda > Cirolanidae > Bathynomus > Bathynomus jamesi. The sequence continues at coordinate 381,014 of JAJOZX010000706.1, read as the reverse complement.
TCAACATTGGGGTGGTAATTGTTGAAGATAGTATGAGTTGTCCTAGGTATGAGTTGTCCTAGGTATGAGTTGTCCGGGTCTGAGTTGTCCGGTATAAGTTGTCCGGGTATGTGTTGTCCTGGTATGAGCTGTCCGGTCACGGATACCTTTATACTATTTAAAAACAATGACCACGTTCCTTTATTTATTATATATATATATATATATATATATATATATATATGAAATTATTTCACGAAGGTAACACGTGAAAAATATTTATGATGAATAAACCACGAAGGAAAGGAAACACAAAATGGTGCTCAAGCGCTTTCGTCTAATGACATCCTCAGGAACACTGAAGTATATAAAAAGGTTAAGCCTATATATAGGTTACAGAAAGAAAAAAAGAAAAATAAATAACATACACACACACACACACACACACATATATATATATATATATACACATACATATCTATATATACAAATACATACATACATACATACATACATATATATACAATAAACAGAGAAGTAAAAATAATAAAAAAAATTAAAAATTAAAACCTTAAAGGATTACCAATGAGGCGTACAGATTGTAAGGAAAAATATCGATTTTTAGCACAAGATCAAATGGATTATAAAAATACAAATTTATACTGGGACTCTGCCGGGTTTTAACACAATGCTGCCTATGGTCAGGTTTCGATATATATAAAAAAAAAAAAATAAATAAAATGCAAATTAAAAGTTAATCGATTTTTAGCACAAGATCAAATGGATTATAAAAATACAAATTTATACTAGAACTCTGTCCGGGTTTTAACACATTTCTGCCTATGGTCAGGTTTCGATATATATAAAAAAATAAAATGCAAATTAAAAGTTAATAAAGTAGAAGACAAGTTTACCAAAGATTTAATGTTTTACACTTCTTATCTAAGTCTGCTTTAAAGGAATTCAACATAACAGGATCGAGTTGAAAAAGACCTTTGCTTATGTTGAAGTTATTTGAAAGTTGGATAATGGCAGACTCAAGAATATTTCTATTAACAATGTTGGAATGGAATAAAACTGAAGCATTATTCCAATCAATACAGTGGGCTAACTCTGACAAATGGACAAAAAGGGCACTGGACAACTGTCCTGTTCTAACGGAATATTGATGCTGTTTTATACGTGTGTGCAAATCCTTTCCCGTCTGACCTATGTAAAAGGAATCACATTGTTTACAACCAATTTTATAGATAATGCCTGAATTATTGGTAGGGCTGTTTTTTACTATGATATTTTTCACAATATTGTTATATGAAAATACTACATTAATATCCAAAAGTTTAAGTACATTAGCAATGCCTAAAAAGCCCGGGAAAAATGGAAGTACTAAAATATTTTTTGACAAAGTACGAGTGTTAATATTGACACGATAGAAAGTTCGTTTTGCCTTGTTGAGACAAGATTCCATAAACGCAGATGGATAACACAAATCACTTCCAATACCGTTGATTTTTCCATCTGCGTTTATGGAATCTTGTCTCAACAAGGCAAAACGAACTTTCTATCGTGTCAATATTAACACTCGTACTTTGTCAAAAATATTTTAGTACTTCCATTTTTCCCGGGCTTTTTAGGCATTGCTAATGTACTTAAACTTTTGGATATTAATGTAGTATTTTCATATAACAATATTGTGAAAAATATCATAGTAAAAAATAGCCCTACCAATAATTCAGGCATTATCTATAAAATTGGTTGTAAACAATGTGATTCCTTTTACATAGGTCAGACGGGAAAGGATTTGCACACACGTATAAAACAGCATCAATATTCCGTTAGAACAGGACAGTTGTCCAGTGCCCTTTTTGTCCATTTGTCAGAGTTAGCCCACTGTATTGATTGGAATAATGCTTCAGTTTTATTCCATTCAAGCAACATTGTTAATAGAAATATTCTTGAGTCTGCCATTATCCAACTTTCAAATAACTTCAACATAAGCAAAGGTCTTTTTCAACTCGATCCTGTTATGTTGAATTCCTTTAAAGCAGACTTAGATAAGAAGTGTAAAACATTAAATCTTTGGTAAACTTGTCTTCTACTTTATTAACTTTTAATTTGCATTTTATTTTTTTATATATATCGAAACCTGACCATAGGCAGAAATGTGTTAAAACCCGGACAGAGTTCTAGTATAAATTTGTATTTTTATAATCCATTTGATCTTGTGCTAAAAATCGATTAACTTTTAATTTGCATTTATTTATTTATTTTTTTTATATATATCGAAACCTGACCATAGGCAGCATTGTGTTAAAACCCGGCAGAGTCCCAGTATAAATTTGTATTTTTATAATCCATTTGATCTTGTGCTAAAAATCGATATTTTTCCTTACAATCTGTACGCCTCATTGGTAATCCTTTAAGGTTTTAATTTTTAATTTTTTTTATTATTTTTACTTCTCTGTTTATTGTATATATATGTATGTATGTATGTATGTATGTATTTGTTATATAGATATGTATGTGTATATATATATATATATATATGTGTGTGTGTGTGTGTGTATGTTATTTATTTTTCTTTTTTTCTTTCTGTAACCTATATATAGGCTTAACCTTTTTATATACTTCAGTGTTCCTGAGGATGTCATTAGACGAAAGCGCTTGAGCACCATTTTGTGTTTCCTTTCCTTCGTGGTTTTATTCATCATATATATATATATATATATATATATATATATATATATATATATATATACACGCCCAGTTAGGTTCACTGAATGCCCGGTTAGGTCAACTGAATACCCGGTTGGGTTCATTGAATGCCCAGTTAGGTCAACTGTACGCCCTTGACGATTGGTTAGGTTTAGTCGTGATATTTTCGTTAAAACTAACGAAAATATCACGACTAAACCTAACCAATCGTCAAGTGCGTACAGTTGACCTAACCGGGCTTTCAAATTTTATCCTATGTAAATAATGGTTCTCTATTTATTATATGTTTGCAATAAATATTAAATTTGTTGTTATTGTTTTCTTATCTTATTTTGGTTAGTTTGCAGAGTTTAAACTTTCGGGGTGGATATACAGGGTGGGCCGTAAGTTTCCATACATAGGAAAAATAAACATTTTTTATGGACAACCATTTTTATTTATATAATATGCTCTACATGGTTGCCATTGTTTTGAAAACACATTTCAATACGTGTTCCCCACTGTTGATGAACACGCATTAGCACAGTTGACGTTATGCTTGTAATGGCGTTGGTGATACGTTCCTTTAGATGATTTATGTCTCGTATCTTTTCCTGATACACCATGGCCTTCAAGTGCCCCCAAGATAGAAATCAAGGGGGGTGAGATCTGGGGATCTGGGAGGCCACTCCACAGGACCACGCCGACCAATCCAAGCATCCGGAAACTGCTGATCCAAATACCGACGCACGTGAAGACCATAATGAGGTGGAGCTCCATCTTGCTGGAAGTAAACTGGGAAGTTACCTTCCTCGTTTAGCAGGGATGGGAAAATCTCTCTTGCAACATGTTAAGATACCTTTCGGCATTAAGATTTCCACTGACAAAAATTGGTCTAATAATTCTGTCACCCCATATCCCGGCCCACACCATCACTTTACCGGCACCTTGCATCTTCGTCGGACTCAGCCAGTTAGGGTTAGCATTACTCCAATAACGTATGTTTTGCCGATTAACCTCTCCATTGACGTAAAAATTTGCTTCATCAGTACAAACGCATATTCTTAGGGTATCTGAAACATAAAAACAAACGTTTAATTTTTCCTATGTATGGAAACTTACGGCCCACCCTGTAGATGAAAAGATCAACATTGGGGTGGTAATTGTTAAAGAGAGTATGAGTTGTCCTAGGTATGAGTTGTTCTAGGTATGAATTGTCCGGGTCTGAGTTGTCCGGTATAAGTTGTCCGGGTATGTGTTGTCCTGGTATGAGCTGTCCGGTCACGGATACCTTTATACTATTTAAAAACAATAAGCACATTCTTTTATTTATTCGAAGACTTCATGAACTAAGTAAATTAAAATTCACATTTGAACCTTCCTTGAATAATACACTCTCTATTCTCGACATTAATATATTCATTGGTCAAAATGGATGTTTAACGACTGGTGTACATGTTAAACCAACAGACAAAGGAACGTATTTAAATTATAATTCATACTCACCAGAGAAATATAAACTATCAATAATTAAAACACTCGTGCACAGAGCTTTCAATATATGCTCAAGTTGGCAACTATTTAATCAAGAAATTGAGAGAATAAAGCAAAATCTAATAAACAGTGATTTTCCGCTATTTTTAATCGATAATATCATAAACCGAACTCTAACAAATTTATATGACAAAAATAAGGAAGAGGATGAAAATAAAAATAAAAATACAGATAGAAAATTTTACTTCCAAACAAGAAACCCAACAAGACTAAAACATGAAGAAAAATGTCTAAACAATATATTAAAGAGGCACATAAAACCAATGGATAAAGAAAAAATTATCAATGTTAACATATACTATAAAAACAAAAAGTTATCAAGCCATTTTTCGACACGTAACAAAAACCCTGATAAGCAACATCATGTGGTGTACCAATTTACGTGTCCTATAGTTGACTGTACGTCGACTTACATTGGTTACACCACAAACCACATTAAAGAGAGAGCATACCAACATAAATATCGTCCAAGTAAAATTAACGAACATTACAGAGTAGATCATAAAATATTAAATTTTAAAATATCTCACAAAACTTTCAAATCTTATACTCATCAGTCATCACATAACGTACAAAAACTAAAAATTGCCGAAGCCTTTTACATTAAAATGAAAAAACCAAAAATTAATATAAAATTTAATGAACTTTCGAATATTCTTAAATTAATTTGAAATTGTATCAAATTTACAATAAAAAACTCTATATATAACCCATTTTACTTTAAAATTATGTATAAAACTCTGAAGATGTTCAAAGTATATGAACGAAACGCGTCAGCAGAAGAAAAAAATGAAGACAGTATTCTTAGCATACTGCAAATTCTTATCTAGAATTATTATTAAGAAACTCAGTACTGAAAATAAAAAAATATTCAGAATATTGGAAATTAAATGTAAATCCTTTATAAAGACATAGGCTGATATCGACTTTTATTATTATTATTATTATTATTATTATTATTTATTATTATTATAATAAATATATATCTCAGTTAATAAATGTTTCTGTTATTTAAAACTAGCGGAGCGACCCGGCGTTGCCGGGGTGGATGTTGAATGATATATATATATATATATATATATATATATATGACCGGTTAGGTCAACTGAGTGGCCGATTAGATTAATTGAATGCCCGGTTAGGTTAACTGTACGCCCTTGACGATTGGTTAGGTTAAGTCGTGATATTTTCGTTGAAGCTAATGAAAATATCACGACAACCTAACCAATCGTCAAGGGCGTACAGATTACCTAACCTGGCATTGAATGAACCTAACCGGGTATTCAATAATTTTAACATAGGTTTCGATATATATATATATATATATATATATATATATATATATATATATATATGTCAGCAAACAACCACAGAGAAAAGGAAACACAAAGTCAGAGCGCTTTCGTGATATATTCACATTATCAAGGAAGAACAGAAAATAGACGGAGATTACAAAGTAAATGAGTTAAATAGACAAGCAAAAAATTCACAATCGGCACCTCAAATTAAAGGCCTTAAAGCCCTCTAAAGATTTTTTCAATTGATAACATAATCTGTAGGCTGCTAAATTACAAATTTAAAAGAAGTATATTGTATAGATGAAATTAGACAAAAAACCAATACAGAGAACAAAAATTATTATAATGGTTATTAACACTAATATTTAATTAAAGCACGCAATTAATTGGCAAGAATTTAATGAAAAACGAATAGATAACGTAGATAACAAATAGATAACATAATATGTAGGCTGCTAAATTACTATATAGATGAAATTAGACAAAACACCAGTACAGAAAACAAAAATTATTATAATGGTTATTAACACTAATATTTAAATTGAAGTAGGAAATTAAGTGGCCCGAAATTAATGAAAACAAAGGGAATGTTGCCATCGTCTTACAGATTATTACAAAATTTCTACAAACAGTCTGGAAAAAAAAATTGTTTTCCCAAAAGCAACCCAGTTCAAAAGTCCAATAAACCCCCAGCAACCAAAGATTATACCCGAAAGAAATATTACAATTAAAATAGACACATAAGAATGTTAACAGTTCTTACAATAATATTTATTTATTTAACCAGGGCAAACCATTAATGGGCAAGAATGCAGTTAAGAAAACAGTAGGCCCTTCGCCAGCTTTCTGACAATGCACGAATCTAATTTGTACAACCCAGGGCTGGCGAAGGGCCTACTGTTTTCTTAACTGCATTCTTGCCCATTAATGGTTTGCCCTGGTTAAATAAATAAATATTATTGTAAGAACTGTTAACATTCTTATGTGTCTATTTTAATTGTAATATTTCTTTCGGGTATAATCTTTGGTTGCTGGGGGTTTATTGGACTTTTGAACTGGGTTGCTTTTGGGAAAACAATTTTTTTTCCAGACTGTTTGTAGAAATTTTGTAATAATCTGTAAGACGATGGCAACATTCCCTTTGTTTTCATTAATTTCGGGCCACTTAATTTCCTACTTCAATTAAATATTAGTGTTAATAACCATTATAATAATTTTTGTTTTCTGTACTGGTGTTTTGTCTAATTTCATCTATATAGTAATTTAGCAGCCTACAGATTATGTTATCTATTTGTTATCTACGTTATCTATTCGTTTTTCATTAAATTCCTGCCAATTAATTGCGTGCTTTAATTAAATATTAGTGTTAATAACCATTATAATAATTTTTGTTCTCTGTATTGTTTTTTTTTGTCTAATTTCATCTATACAGTATACTTCTTTTAAATTTGTAATTTAGCAGCCTACAGATTATGTTATCAATTGAAAAAATCTTTAGAGGGCTTTAAGGCCTTTAATTTGAGGTGCCGATTGTGAATTTTTTGCTTGTCTATTTAATTCATTTACTTTGTAATCTCCGTATTTTCTGTTCCTCCTTGATAATGTGAATATATCACGAAAGCGCTCGGACTTTGTGTTTCCTTTTCCCTGTGGTTGTTTGCTGATTAATAAGGTCACGTGTTATTTTGTGATTTTAGTGCATATATATATATACGTAATGACGTAATGATCTTGATGACGTCATTTAATTTTTTTAAATTAATTATTTAATTTATTAACACCCAGGTGCCCAACCTCGGGACCTAGCCTGAGCAGATCGGATCGAGTTAACTTAGCACGATTCCGATGTGGACATCACCCCAACTTACAGACATATAAGCACAGACTAGACAATTCCACAGACGACACCTGCCACCTGTGCCAGGATACACCACAAACAATTGAACACATTATGACAGACTGTACCGCTCTAGCACAACAACGAACGCAACACAACATCACTAGTGCGCTGAAACTCTGGTCCACTCCGGAGAGGGCGATCGGTTACCTGCGTGCCGCCGCCGGCTTGCTCGATCACGGTGGGCTGATCGGCTAAACAACAACAACCTCGGGACCTAAACAATATATATATATATATATATATATATATTCCCAGTAATTTTAATTATATATGAAGCTCAAGATTTTCATGACTGTGTTCTTTTCTATAGTTTTATTGACCAAATAATTAGTCATGAAAATCTTAAGATTAAAAAATCTTGACACAATGTGAAGCTCAAAATTTCCACGGCTGCGTTCTTTTCTGTAGTTTAATCGCGGTGATGGGGCCGTCGGGCCCAGTAATTTTAATTATTTAATTTATTAACACCCAGGTGCACAACCTAGGGACCTAATCAGGGTCTTTTCCGTTTGCGGGCTAGCAGCGAATTTTAATGAAAATCGGTATACTAACGTAGTTTTAGCCACTGATTTCAAAAATAACTTTCTGTTTTTGGAGAAATGAAAAACAAACATGTTAGAGCACCTTAAATAATTAATATGTGTTTTAACTAGCTTAAACTAGTTACGGAGGATTGTGTTAAATTTAGCCACAGTCACAAACTGCTACTGTTTATGAAAAAGTGCTCTAAGTGTGGGAAAGTGCGTTCCTTTGATAAAAATACCCAGTTCTTTCGTAGCCAAAAGCGTCGGTCAAACGGTAAAAAGTGCAACTTTACGAAGAGTACGTCTTTTGAAGCATCCCGGCAGATCTGTAAAAGTAGCAGAAAAAATCAAGAGTTAATGCCCAGTTAGGTCAGTTGAATGCCCGGTTAGGTCAACTGTACGCCCTTGACGATTGGTTAGGTTAAGTCACGATATTTTCGTTAAAAACACACTAATTATTTAAAGTGGTCTAACAATTTTGTTTTTCATTTCTCCAAAAAAAGAAAGTTATTTTTGAAATCAGTGACCAAAACTGCACTAGTATACCGATTTTCATTAAAATTCGCTGCTAGCCCCCAAACGGAAAACATCCCCTAATCAATATGTGTGTGAAGTTTCATGTTTGTAACTGCTTCCATTTTGGAGTTATGGCTGGAACAGACAGACAGACACACACACACACACACACACACACACATACACACACACACACACACGTCCTTTTATTATTATTATAGATAGATCACTAATAAGTAATAAGATATGTTAAAAAACGTTTTGGTTTTAAATAACTTTTGCATACATTAAGCTAACTTGACTAAATATTGGAACTAAAAGGAAAATTTAAGAATCAAAAGTTCAAATTATACCACAAGAAAAGATTACCAAAATAACCACAAAAAAAAAATATTACTTTTGACTTTTGAGATATAAATTCATTTTCCCAATATGTGGTAGGCTTTTGTAAGGTAACTTTAAAAACATTAAGCCCCCAATTAAGTTAATAATGATATTAATGAGCAAGGCCCCCTTTCCCTTCATTTGAGCTATTAGAACCGCTATGGGTCATTCCATATGAAAACAAATACCCAAAAATGTGACCCTCTCCGATTTTGGTATCTACAAGAAACACTCACCACCAAACTTTCAGACCTCTGTGACCTTTACTGCTCGAGATAGAGGTATATAGAGATAGAGATTTATATATACAGGGTGGGGCAAAGGTCAGGAGTCAAAGGAGCCAGAAAGAATGGATCGTTTCCGTTCTATGGCCGCCACTATTTTAAAATAAAAATTACTTTCTCAACTAAAAAATATGTATTCTATATTTTATAATTTATAATTTTTAGTGAAAAAATTTATAATTTATGCAATGATGACTCTATGACTTCCGACTTATGCGTCACCCACTCGAATTAGCGCAAAAGTCAGGAGTCAAAGGGTCATCATTACATAAATTATAAATTTTTTAACTAAAAAATTATAAATTATAAATTTTTTAACTAAAAAATTATAAATTATAAATTTTTTAACTAAAAAATTATAAATTATAAATTTTTTAACTAAAAAATTATAAATTATAAATTTTTTAACTAAAAAATTATAAATTATAAATTTTTTAACTGGAAAAGTAAATTTTATTTAACAATAGTGGCGATCATAGAACGGAAAAGATCCATTCTCTCTGGCTCCTTTAAATACACCTCATTTTTTCTCGATGACCTGGTGACTTAGTTATCAGGCACCTTTTCCAGGTTTTCTGGCACAAATGAGTAAAATGCCACAACCATTTATGTGTAAAGATTTTAGTGCTTAAAAATATGTTGATAAAATATCTGCTTATATTTGTGTATGTGTATATTTTCATATATTTGGTTCATCATCATAATTAAAAATAAAATTTTTGACACAATAGAGTTTGATTGTGGTTTTGTAAAAGGCCACCTAAACTTGTAATAAATAAGAGGATTCGTACGGAGCGCAAAACATTTGGCAGGCACATTTTGACATCAAAATTCGATCACCAGGCACAAAAAAATATTAATGAGCCCCGTATATTATATTATATATATATATATATAAGTGTTCCTGAGTAGGATGTGTGTGTGTGTGTGTGTGTGTACCCGCGTGCCCATTTTTTCTATTGCCATGACAACCACTAGCGAATATGGGGTGGGAGTGGGGACCTGAGAAAAAAAGTTTAAGTGGGGGTGAGGGAGGTCATTCATTCAGTTTTTCTTGAAATATTCGATATATGATATATACTGTAATTTGGGATAATTGGGGTCGCGCGGAGGTAATTGCGCCGTTGTTTGACCTAGTTAGGCTTAGTATTTTGTTTTCTGAACCTGCAAACCTGGATAAATTATGAACTCCCTTCGTCCTGACCTATATAATTCAGAACAGAAAATAATATAAAAAAACTGAATGATCTTATCTCTACCTCGCGCGATCTCAATTACTTTGAACTTATGCTATTTACTTTCTCCCTATTTCTATGCAGTACAATGAGCAAACCAACCAACATAGTTACATTATTTAGGGTACATTTGTTTTACGCGTTTCAGCTTTCATCTGATGTGAAAGGTCATCATTATACGACATATATATGTATAATAATATAATAACAAGTGGTCGAATTTTTTATATTTAATAGGTTAATAGGTTGTGAAGAAAAATTCTAAAAACATCTTTTCGCGGTTGGAAAATAATAAATTTATCAAGAAAAGTACATTTTAGGGTAGAGAACAAAACCTAACCTAACAAAACCTAATCTAACTTAACCCAACGTATCCTAACCAGTAGCTTAACCTAACTTTAACTTAACTTAACCTATATAATCTAACTAGCCTTATGCTGTTTCTAGGTTTGTGCTCATAACATACTTCAAACACCCGAAGTCTCTTATTAATTATCCTTCGGGTAATACACTGTACATGTTTACTGTACAGTCATGGTACGAATATATGTTGGTATTATAATCCGGAATATTGTTTAGGAAACGTGTTTTATTCTTGACACAGAAGAATGCAACGTGAATGTAAAAATTAAGTTTCAGAAACATTCCCAAATATTCTTTGACACAATGATAGTCAATAATAAAATGTAATGAAAATTATTTTTAAAATTTTTTAAGCGAGTTAGAATTTAACATTTACAATTAGCTTACGAATCACTTACATTTGAAATGCAGCTTCACAAATTTTACTTGAAACTCACGAAGCAGTTAAATTTCAAATACAACTTGTCACATTTTTTTTTTACTTATCATGGCTTCTGATGTGTAGCTAAAATTTTTGATGGTTACATTCTTTTTGTAAATTTATTCACCAACTTCATTTTCTTCATTCCTCGAAAGTGTATAAAACTCTGTAGAAACTTGTTGCGACTTAGTTTACTCGTAGACTTTAATGATAGGGAACGCCACCAGTCCACGCTTTTATAAAATTATATATTTTTATAATAGCCATAAAAGCAGATAAAAAATTCACGAAAGAAAACAACCATCAAAATTTGGAGTTTCACATCCCCAAAACAATGAGCCAAAATCTTGAAATTTAAGTGCTTCGTGTTTTAGCATATAAATTTTTTGTGGATAAATTGGGATAAAATTTTTGGGGGGACACCCAATCTGAAAAAAAAAATTTTGCTAAAACCACTCCAGGGATCCCAGAGGGTGTGGTCATCAAGTTTCATGAAAATCGGTCCAGCCTTTTGGACCTGAAAAGGGAACAGACAGACAGACGGACGGACAGACGGACATGCGGTGAATTATGATTTTCCAACCCCACAAAAAAAGAATTTTATAATTTTTTTTCACTATATCGTAAATTTCTCGACCCTTAAATGTACTTTTCTTAATAAATTTGTTATGTTCTAAACCCAAAAACATGTTTTGTAGACTTTTTTTTCACAGCCATTAAACAGAAAAGAGCCCAAAGTCGTCTATAATTTAGTTTCAAGACATTCTCGGACCTCGGTATAACAAATGAAATAAAAATTTGCTTTTTAATACAGAGTTTATATATTAATATAACGCCAGACGTGTACAGAAGTCCTCCCTCCGATAAAAATAAAAAATAAATAAAAAATTACTAAAAATTGTGGAGTTTTTGTTTTTTCAAGTTTCATTATTTTCGCCAAAAGAAAAAAATTAAAATATATTATTAATAATAATTGGCAACTTTTTTTTCCGGCAAACGTTTTTCGTAACTATACAGTCGCCTGAAAAAGTTCACTGAAGAAAAGACGTATGAAAAAAATACTGAAATTTAAAAACAAAATAATTTATAATTGATTGGGAAAAATATTATGCCACGCCTTCGCTCGCTTATGATTGGCTACTGAATATACAATGTCCTTCATAGAGATTCCTTTCAAAATAATAATAATAATAATAATAATAATAATAATAATAATAATAATAATAAATTAATTAATTAGTTAATTAATAAATAGAAACAGTGCTACCCAATAATTCCTCATTCTCAGTGTTGCATAATAAAGAAAAGGAAATATATAAATATTATATATATATATATATATATATATATATATATATATATATATATATACACGGTGTGTGTATATATATACACAGTATATTTTATACATTATTTGGGAATAATTACTGTAAAATGCAAATATGCTTTAGCCTTCAGAATAGATAAATGTGTTTCCACAGTTCTTTATAATTAATAAACGAAAATAATTGATAACGCTTATAGTCAAATTTGACCTTGAACCCTTTCCTCCATTTTAATAGTAAACTTGAGTTTAAATAATACCTTAATTATTTCAATATGTGATTAAAGACTCACACTGTAACTACTTAATCATCGTCGTAAACCTGTGATATTTATTTTCTTATTATTTGCTATCAGCGTATCTACTTTTCATTTTGCTTCTAACCAATGGAAAATTATCCTATTTTAGCTAATTTTGCCCAACACTACTCTCCATGAATTTAGTTATGTAATTCTTTGTAATTAAAAATCAGAATAAATAAACTCAGAACAAATAATATAATTAAAATTTCCTTTGAATTATATTTTACTTATTTTCATATTGTTTTATACAGATTTAAAAAATTATTGTTTTTAATTAATATACATTTGTTAGTCTTTTCATTATTTGAAGGTCACCTAACAGTCCATTTTTAAATTGACTCATGATAGGAGGGTGAGGGGTGGGAGCAGGAGGTATAACCAGGCTACAATTTTTTTTTTTAAGTATTTTAAATTTGAAAATATTTATGTTTAATATGTTGTTTCGTGTACAATGATTCCGCAATCATTAAATGTAATGGGCATTGAGAAGTAATTCTAAACTGTCACGTGAACATTTATGTAAACATGTAAACAGTTTAAGAAACTGAATTTGGAGAAAAAACCGTACGCTGCTTTGTTCGAATCCATGATAATGTTACCAGTGAAAGTCATCCTGGATGTCACATCATTCTTTATAAGTGTTTCTCTTGGAGGTTATCCTCCAATTTCTCCATAACAAACATTCTGAAGGCCATCCAACCACCCCCGTACGGAGTGATACAATACCTCTCCATAATCCGGTTCTGTGTTAACTGCAACTATTTGACTTTCGGTAATGAATATTACCGTCAACCTTTCGGTAGCTCAATGATCCCCTTTATCTCCTGTTTTTACCAACTTATACATGGGGTATTTTGAATATTGCCTCCTTCCCACGTTGCCTTACAAACCAGCCTTTTGATTACGTTACATTCATAACATTTTCGCTCTCTGTCCAGATAATCAAAACTCCTCAGAACTGCCTGAGAACTGCCTGCCTCAAGGTTCATCGACGATGCTATGCTCCTCCTCCCATTTCGCTGTCTACCACAAGCATTCCGTCCTCATTTCCCTTTCCCTATGCACTCTACGTCTCGGTGATCCTGAATTTTTTGATCATGAAATCGACAACTTTATGACATTGTTAAAAAAATGGGTTACCCTATTCCCCTCATCAATTCAGACATAACAACTGCTCACAACTGCCAATTTGCTCCCCCTACCGCAACCCCTGCTGAACAACCTAATCTCTCTACTCTGTGCTTCTATTACACGCCTCCGATCCTTGACCTTAAACAAACCTTTAAGTTCGCAAACAAAGCTGGTTACAGGGCAAACCAACTCACTACGCAGTTCTTTGGTGAAAAGTGAAAAAAAATTCACTTCCTCTCAAAACAATCTTCCCCCCTCCTCTGGAACTTACGTTGTTCCTTGCAAAACTTGTCCAAAAGTCTACATTGGTGAAACTGGCCTAACTCTGCAAACCAGACTCACCAAACACAAGGGTGTAATTAGAACAAAAAAAAAAATTTAAAACAGTACACTGTTTAAACGTATAAGCACATTCAATCAACTCCCTGAATGGAGTTCCGCCTCAGTGGTTTCAAATCTTCCAATACCTACTCGCGTAGAATAGTAGAATCAACCTTAATCAGGCACCTCTCCAATTTCAAAATTTTTATTGTTCAAGGGACAGTACAGAGAGAATACAAATGAAATTTTTTTTTCAGTAAGGACATAGAATATGGAACTGCCAAATGAGACAATGAGAGTTGAGTTACGTTTCATGACAATAATTACTTACATATTGTACATCATACACTCTTTATATATGTAAGGTCATCAAATTTATATACAGTAATTTAGATTCCTTATTAAAATAATTTAATAGTATACGCTAGTTAATACTGATCTACGGAACTTCAATGAAGTAAACATTTTTGATTTAAAGAAAACTGTAAATTACAAATGAAATTTATTTTTTCGAAAAAAGATTTTAGGAAAAGTGGAAGAATAGAATATAGGAAGAAGATTAAAGAGGGAAAGAAGCTAGTACCTATCCCAAAATTTTAATTTTTAAATGAATATGAAAATTTCTATGAGAAGAGTTCATTTTCAATTTTTTTTCTAGATTGATCAAACTATCAACTCCTTCATATGAAAGGGATATCCTTCATGTTTCAAAGGTAAAGTTAGTTAGGTTTTTGGAAGTAAATGTTAATAAAATAAAAGATAATAAATAAGATATTCAGCTTGTACAGTTCATTAAGCTTAACAAATTTTAGGAATTTGAAAACGGGGCTTGCGTGTTCTCGATTGGTTTTGACATCTAATATAATTTTGACAATTTGTTATGCAATACGTTTAATGGATAGAAAATATAATATAATAGCGTGTATTTCCCAAATTGCTCTGTGAGAGTGTGTAAAGGTGCAATATAGATTGAGTAGTATTTATTTTGGATCACCTGAAGATCAAGGCCCCCCAGCCTTCTTTAGTTAGCCTTATAAGGCTAACTAACGAAAATATCACGACCTAACCTAACCAATCGTTAGGTCAACTGTACGCCCTTGACGATTGGTTAGGTTAGGTCGTAATATTTTCGTTAGTTAGCCTTATAACGCTAACTAAAGAAGGCTGGGGGCCCTGATCTTTAGGTGATCCTTTATTTTGGAATATGGTATTTAGATTTATGCAACATGCAAGTGAACTGTGACAGTTACTTTATTCTGTGTTAGATATGCCTTTTGAAAGTTATTGTTTTTATCCAAACTCACACCTACTACGGGTGAGCTCCATGTGTATTCTTTCTTGTAATACCTAAGTCGTTATCAGATATGAGAAGGGTTGTGTCATCTGCATATTGAAAACTGGTTGCGTTCTGGCAGTTATGAAAGTTATTGACATGACACAGAAATAGGAGGGATCCGAAAATCGAACCCTGTGGCATTGCGTGTGATTGATTGAAAGTCTGATGCACGTTTATCTAGTCTATAGTCAATCTCTTGAGCTTTATTCCATTGACAATACTTTTTAACATATTATCCTCAGATTCATTGGCCAAATTCTAAACAAAATTCCATAAACAAATTGCATTAATTTTATACTTATTTATCGGGGGTTCGACTCCCGATAAATAATAATCAGTGAACGAACTTCGCTTTCAGGACGCAGGCTTTCATTCCCGAAGGTGCTTGTTAATTATAATCCAGGAGTTAGTGCAATGAGCTGCATTAGTCTGGCCTGCGCGCTGTGCCAATTTCTGGCCCTCCACTGATCATTACTCAGTTGTTTTAACTGCAACCTTTATTATATATTATTTTTTATTATATTATTATATATTATTATTATTATTATTATTTAACTTCATTTATTTTATTAATTAATTAATATATATTTCCAACAAAAAGGTTCTGATATTTACTTAATTTTATATCTTCCTTAATCTTTTTATCGCCCTTTTCCTAATCCCCCTTCCTCAATTCTGGTCTCACCCTTTTCCTAATCTTCCTTTATCACTTCCTCTCTCACCCTTTTCCTAATTCCCTTTTCCTAACCATTTTCCTAATCCTCCTTCGTCAATTCTGGTCTCACCCAGGGCCTATCAGAGGGGGGGGGGGGGCTAGGATGGCCATTTGGCCTGGGCCTCAAGCTTAAGG
This sequence comes from Bathynomus jamesi, assembly GCA_023014485.1. Classification (NCBI taxonomy): domain Eukaryota; kingdom Metazoa; phylum Arthropoda; class Malacostraca; order Isopoda; family Cirolanidae; genus Bathynomus; species Bathynomus jamesi. The sequence continues at coordinate 364,598 of JAJOZX010000706.1, read as the reverse complement.
GGGGCCTCAAATTTAGAAACTTTCAGGTTTGAATATAATGTTTTGCAGTGAAAGTAATAATTGAGTTTAGCTATGGGCCTCAAAAGCTGGAAGTGGCCCGGGCCTCTCTGGACCTCTAAGAAGGCCTGTCTCACCCTTTTCCCAATTCCCCTTCCTTTCTTTCGGTATCACCCTTTTCCTACTCCTCCTTCCTCACTTCCGGTCCCACCTTGTCTTATAACTTGACAATCTACGTCTATTCTTTTTTACTTTCTCTGGTGAAGACATTGGAATACGTGGAAAGCTTTGTGTATATAATAAATTTATAAACTTATTGTGCCTTTCTTCAACAAACTCTTCTTTACACAAAAAATAAACTTTTCTTCTCACTCTAATACAAAACTGATTAATAAGCTAATGAAAAGTGCCCTACCCGTCCTCAGTGTCCAGATCATGTAGCGACCCGTGATTCGGATCTCACGCAAAGCTGTAGGTTACTTCCGTCACATGAGCTTAGATATTGTGTAGGAGGTTAAACATCCCCAATCATTATTAATGCATTGCGAATATTATGTATGAATATTCATCTTCAATCATCGTACCCTAATGAAACAGACCTTGAAGATATAAATATATGAAAAAAAGCCAAGATATTAACTTTTTACATTTACTAGACTCGTAATTCTGATAAATAACCTTTATTTTCCTTAATTATCAGGAAGAACGTAAACCTGATGATTACAAAATTTATTGTTTATACAAAGTTTATTACAAATGTAATAAAGGCAAAGTTATAAAAGGTTTAAAGTGGTTTAATGAATAAAGAAAAATTTTAGATATTATAAATTCCTGCAATATGAGCCCGAATGTTTCTGAATCCATCTGAAGCAAATCTATCTTGCCACATAAATTGGTATAGATATAGGTTAGGTTAGGTTAGGTTAGGTTAGAGTTGATTTTTTCAAATATTGATAAAAACAATGAAATTATATCTCTAAAAACTGTTTATATTTTTTTCTCCTCAATCCCAGATTAAGCACCTGTGTTTTGCCTCAATCCCAGATTAAGCACCTAAAAATGATTTCAGGTGCCTATTCTGGGATTGATCCGACCTTTCCATAGATATATACATACATACTGTATATACGCCATGTGACAAGCTTAGTACAGAAAGTAGACATAAAATGCTATAATTCTTGACTTCTTATATGCTCTACCTTTTTAATGCTAATTTTAAATTTATTATTCAACACTTTTTTTAAATTTCATCTTTGATATTCAAAATTTGGACATCAGTTCTTTAAAAATATATTAATCAAGCGGCTATTTTACTACTGCCCCGCACTTTGTCCTACCCCACGTTTTACCCTACAGGAAGCCTGATTTCCACTCCTCCCGAGTAAATACACTATCTGACATATTAAAACTATAAAATATCATCAATCTTTTATCAAAGTGTCGAATACATAATGAATATGATTCAAGATGCGTTTCGAAACAATAACAATTTTATTTACGAATATTTCGAGATTAGTATCGCAATACATAAATGCCATAATTTAATTCCTTTAGGCCTTTACTTTGAGCATTCGGTAGCTGAGTGGTTACGATGGCGAATTCTGAGGGGTTGATCTCTGGTTCGCTTCCGCCTGCTGACTCCTGAGTTGGCTGCTCATTTTGTTAATGTTCGGGCTAAGGTGACCCTTGGGAGCACATTCACTCCACATCGTGGGGAAATGAGCTTCCTGGATGCTCATTTTAATCGCAGAAAAGCCTACAAACGCCATGTTGAATTAAGTAACTGTGATGTCATGGCAACTATTCTTTCGTTCATATTTAAAGTTAAAAATAAATTAACCAGAAATATCGTGTCTTGCGCGATACCTGGTCCGAAATTGAACCAAACAATGAAATATACCGGATTGTATTGCATGCTGGGTGGGAACATGTGTTTCTGAAAATGATGAGCCCTTCTTCCCCGTAAAGAATTTCACTGATTATCTTTCGCAGTTAAAATGTACAGAGGGTTGACAAAAGTTAATAGACACCACGATGATTGTCCCCAAGAACAAATGTCAAAGCTTATCAACTGAATACCAGATCGTGTCAGTTTTTCATAACGCGAAGTGGAAGATAACACGATTCTAAATAAAATGATTCACTAAATCCTTTATTATTTATTGACTTTATTATTTACTTATTTATCTATTTACTTACAAATATATACAGTTTTCATAGATGAGCATAATTTCATTATTAAATACAGATGTTGTACACAGTTGTAAACTGCCTTTAGCAAGCGTGCACCTTTACAGGCTGAAATCTACTAATTAGGTATAAATATAATTATATAATAGATATAATTACAAGATTTTTAAGTTTAAAATAGTCTACTAATTAGATATAATTATAATAATTATATAATAGACATGATTACAAGAAAGCTTTTTATAGATTTTTATAATAGACTTAAAAGACAAAAGGAACTTACAAACTAGGACATATATTTATATTAACCCTTTAACGCCAAATTGTTTGTAGGGTTAAATTATGAATGCGTGTATTTGAAAGGTTACCAATATGTAGCGGTCGTCCTTTTAGGGTTAAGGGCTAAATATCAAATTAAAAACTATGGAAAATCGAAGGTGTCTATTTACTTTTGTCAACACTCTATAGGCACAACAGAGACGTGACCGAACTACGTCGTTGCTCGTAAAAAGGGTAATTTTCTTTACAGAGAACTTTTAGCTCATTTTGCATTATAATAGCACTGTTTACATCTGATCCACTGAAACGCGGAAATAAAATCCTCCGGATACAATCTGAGGAAAATATCAACTTATTTAAGTGGTGAGGACGTTAGGTAGGAGATAGAGAGCGCTGGAACTCCCGTTTCTCCTGTCACTGTACTCCTTAGGTGATCTTATTCCGTGTCTCATCTACCCTGTGAGCAGTCCAGCATGTTCTCAAACACACTTTTCTCACTATTCCTCACTACACATACGTGCATCTTACATACTATACAATCTTTTCAAAATTAAAAAACAACAAAATAGCATCGACCTCAAGAACTTCGGAGTCTCGGGAAAGGATCATAAATGTCTTCACTTTTGGCCACCTCGCTGCCGATACCAGGAATGCAAACCCGGGGAGCGGGGCTGGTTCTGCTACTGCCCATTCGAAATGTTCTGGGCGTCTGCCTGATTCACTTTCCATAAATTTCTGCAACATTCGTGGCCTTTCTTCAAATTTTTAATCTGCTGAACACCACTTCTCCTCTAAACCTCACCTTTCTTCCTCACTGAAACTCAGGTGTCTGGGACGACTGAGAGTAACTCCTTTTCTGTACCCTCCTACTTTCTCTATATTCAATTTCATTCCAAAGGTGGATGTTGCGTATATTTACACAACGACCTAGACCGCTGTCAACCCTCAAACTATCATCCAATTCTTTCATTTCTCTCCTTTCTAAAAGTTTTTAATTTATTCTTAATAGGAAGGTTCTTAAAAACCTATCTCTTCACAATCTTCTTTCAGATCGTCAGTATGGGTTCCGCAAGGGACGCTCTTTATAGAGTCTGGCATAAATCCTTAATTTCCAAACTGCCCTGCTCCGGTTTCTATCCTTCTGTTTGTGCCTTCATTTCTGATTTCCTTTCTGGCCGATCTATAGCTGCGGTTGTAGATGGCCACTGTTCTTCTCCTAAAGCTATTAATAGTGGTGTTCATCAGGGCTCTGGCCTGTTACCCACACTTTTCCTTTCATTTATTAATGATCTGTTAAATCGCACTTCCTGTTCTATCCACTCCTATACCGATGATTCCACTCTTCACTTCTCCACCCGCTTCACAAAGCGTCCCTCTCAACAGTCACTCTATGATTTGCGAGGGACTGCTATGATTCTCCTGATCTCTGATCTTTCTACTTATCTGATTAGGGCAGAGAAAACCTTATAAGTTTCAATGTCTCAAAAACTCAGTTCCTTCATCTGTCGACTCGTCCCAGTCTTCCACACGACTATCACCTTATCTTCAACAATACACAATTCTCTTAACATTCTTGGCGTTTCCTTTTCTCGTGATCTTTCCTGAAAAGATCACAAATACTCTCTTTCTAAAACAGCTTGAAAGGTTAGGTGTTCTGTTCCGGCTCCGCAGTTTCTTCACCCCACTCAGTTGCTGTCTTTGTACAAGGGTCTTGCCCGCTCCTTTATGGAGTACGATTCTCATATGTCATGTAGGATGGCTCAACCCACACATTTCTACTTCACCAGGTGAAATCAAAGGCTTTTCGTCTCATCAGTTCCCCACCCCTTACTGACTGTCTTCAATCCCCCTCTTCGCTGCAGTGTTTCTTCATTCTCTCTTTATTATCGCTATTATAACGGACACTGCTCTTCTGAACTCTTTGAGTGCATTCCTCCTTTAAGGGGAGCACGCAGCACCAGATGTTTCGACACATTCTCACTCCTTTTCTGTTTAACTCTCTAACGCAAGAGTTAATCGGTATTTTCAATCTTTCATCTTCTCAACCGGTCAACTCTGGAACAATCTTCCTCGATTCACCTTTCCCCTGTCTATAACGTCCAATCTTTCAAACGCAGAACGTCCAGGCATCTCGAAAACTTTGACCTTGATTTTGACTCTTTTCTTCTTCTATGGGGAGGCGTTTTTAGGGATATTCGCCCTTGTCCCCTCCTTTCTGCATAAAAAAGGATTCCTTCTCTTTATGTCTTCAACACTAAAGAACCTGCCAGAGGTAATTGGAATCTGGAATGTAACATAATGTTATTTTTTCTTAACTAGGATAAGATGAAACCGCGAGAACAACTGATATTTTTTTATTCAAGATTTGAAGACGGTCTGTATAATATAAATGTTAATACACTAGGTACGATGTAACAGCTCCATACAGTTGTTCTGCAGACTCCAGCACGAAGTAGTCTACGATTATTTGATAAACGTGACTACTGACAGTTCTATTTAAAATGCAAACGACCCCACACCATTTGCATTCATGCAACCCCACTCTAACGCACTCGCCGTAAATTTGACCGATCGCTTCAGGCAATTTTCATGATACATTTCAGACTTTCTTCACCAAAACCGCGGATCCCTGTCACCAAATGACAAAATTTTGATTCGTCTGAAAAAGCCTTTTTTGTCACTCGTTTGCAGTTATGGAACTTTCTTTGAACCAAGATAGTCGTCTTCTCTTTTGTTTCGCATTTGAAATCGGCTTCATTTTCGGTTTTTGTGACCGAAATCCGATTTCATAAAGGCGATGAGGGTGTTAGTGTGGGGTTGCATGAATGTTAATGGTGTGAGGTCATTTGCATTTGTAAATAGAAGTGTCAATAATCACGTTTATCACGAAATCTTAAGATACTTCATGCTGGAGTCTGCAGAACAGCTATATGGAGACGAACCATTTATTTTTCACTATCACCTACCTCCAGCTCATGCGACTCGTGCAACATCTGTGTAGTTGATGCTTATGAAATTGATGTACTACCATGGCTAACTAATTCTCCCGGTCTTAATCCGATGGAAGATCCTTGGAATATTGCTAAGCGGAAGGTCCAAAAGCGTAAACCAGGAACACTTAGTGAACTGAAGAGGTGTTTGATGACAATTTGGCAATCGATAACTACAAAAGAATGCAAGAGGCTTGTCGACTCGATGCCACGTCGAATGGAGGGCGTAATCAGGGTTAAGGGTGGGCCAACTAAATACTAAGACGCAGAGTTAAAAAGTCTTTGATAAAGGTTTGATATGATGACAATACTCAAAAAACATAATGAACTTATTCAATTTTTTTGTAGCACCTGACAAGATATTCTAATATTTTAATATGTCGCTATGCATTAACTTTTCATTGTTAAGATTTTTGCTACATTTTATTATTTTTTTTAAACTGGCACACAGAGGTGTCTTTTTAGCATAATGACGTTACAGATACTCACTATTCCTCATAAAGGTGTATAACTTAAAGGTATTCGTGAGCACATTTGGGACAGTATTCTATTTGTTTGGTCCGGAATTGTAAGTTTTGTAGATAATTTTAAACCGGAAAAAAAATCGTCACGATAATTGATCGTAGCAAAGGTAAAAATACTTTTATAAAGCGATTAAATGCTTACTTTATCTCCACACCCAAAATGAATATAATAATATACTGTATGCCATTCCCGAAATGATGGTGAGTTGCTTTGAAGGTATGAAAACGAATTCTTTCTCCGCGTCCCGTCCCAATGAAACCGCCGACGATCCAGCCACAGGACTGAAGATTGTCTTCCAATTCCATAGTTGTTATTGACAGGGGTATAGAAGAACTGCAGATTTCGTCAAGAAAGAAATGTCTGCGACAAGTCCACAATGGCGAAGGGCGAATTACTTAGGGCATTATATAAGGTCGAAACCGTATGAGAGTAATAATACCCCGACATGAGAGAAGATACTGAAATTTACCGAAATATAAATCCCCATTCAGGAACTGTAACACACACAAAAAAAAATCGTTTGGACTTTAGATTAACAAACTACTGTGTTCAAAATTTCAGTCCCAGTTTTGTTAATTAACAGTGGATTAAATAACTGAAGTTACTAAAAATAATTTTGGTTTAAATTAAACACATATAATATCATATTTACTTGGAATTTATCATTTTCGAATTTCCCACATGAAGTCAAACCCATTTCAAAGTAAATATACAAAACCATTCGTGCTATATTATTTTTCTATAGATGGGGATAAAAAATGTGGACTTTTCTTCACGGTACCCATATTTAATAAAGAATAACGTATATCCCACGGGGCCTCCAAGTAAGCTTTTAGGTCCATCAACCAGATGTTGATATGCTTAAAAATAATCTCGATAGGGAATTCTTTGGTCTAGCACTTGTCAACAGTCTTACCACGCAAGACCTCTATATACACTGAAAAAAAATTGAAGGTCACAAGACTATATTAACCAGGTCAACAGACGCATCCACTTTCAAAATTGAGCTTGAGTTATTTGACTTTAAAAAACTGTAACTAGTCATTAAACCTGAAGTAGTTAATTTGCAGACAAACTCCTCACTTAGCGAGGCAAAATAAATTGACTTGTTTAATTTTCTTGAAACATGTCAAACGACTAATTGCTCGTTCTACTTTTATGTCAGTTGACCAATTGCATTTTTCATTTCATTTCAAATATTTGTACATTTTACATATGAGGCCCTCCTAGGAAGAAGTAGCTAAACGCCAAAAGTAAAAAACGCAAGAAAACGCAGTTAAAAGTTGCACCAATTTAAAGTGACATAAGTTTTGAACTTGTGTCGATATTTTGACGAAATATCTTCAAAAGTTCAAAAGTTATTTCACTTTCAAATTGGTACAACTTTTAATTGCGTTTTCTGGCGTTTTTACTTTTGGCGCTTAGCCACTTCTTCCTAAGAAGGCCTATTATACACACAGTCAGATTACTTTTGTGAAATACGTAAGGGTAGTCAGATGCATTGTATTTCTTGAACAAGTAAGGTGGTCAGATAATATGTCAGTAAATCTTAGTACTAGTCAATGTACTGTTACTATATTAATACCAATAATCAGACTGCTTTTTGTAAAATATGTGAGAGTAGTCTGATACTCTCTTTCATTACGAAGTAGGGTAGTCAGATGATATACTTCTAGTATATCATCAGTATATCATCGATTGCAATCTCATGTAATCGTGATTGTAATTGATGATATACGGATGATATACTTCTAGTTTATCATCAGTATATCATCGATTGCAATCTCATGTAATCGTGATTGTAATTGATGATATACGGATGATATACTGCTAGTTTATCATCAGTATATCATCGATTACAATCACGATTACATGAGATGTAATCATAATTACAATCATGATTACTTTAAAATAATCTTGTATATTATAAATAATTAAAATAATCTTGTATATAAATAATTAAAATGATCTTGTATATAAATCATAAGAACACCATAATAGTATAATATTCAACTTATTGAATGTCAATTCCACCTCTATATATATATATTATATATATATAATATATATATATATATATATATATATGCATTTGTACTTGACTTTAAGGGTGCTTCGGTGGAAGCTGGCATGTCAAAGTGCTCAAAAACAAAAGAGAAAAGAAGAAAGAGAATTCATTACTGAGAATATTATCAAATACCAAAGTAATCTTACATTATTAGTGCAATCGATTACGATTACGGTTACATTGCACAAGAAAGGAATGTAATCGATTGCGATTACAGATTACGATTAACCCATATATGTATACTAGTAAATTTTAGTTACTAGTTATGGAAAAACTATATATGCTTACAATATGGTATCATATGTGATACCTTTATTTCTTAACTAAATACAAATTATTAATTCATTGAATTAAATATCTACAAAATTGCTTCGGGATTGGCGACATAGTCTATTGGGAATGAAAATAATTGCCATACATAGAACCCAGTATGGAGGCATTGGGTCCACATAACAAGAAAAACGAATTATTTCATATAAAAATTTTCCATTGCTGACTCATGAAAATTACTTCGAGAGAAGAGTCAACAAACTTTGTAAAATCAGCGAATTCCTAAGAGAAGATTTATATTTTTGCGGCATTGAGAGCTGTTTATGTTAAGCAATGCTTTTAAGCAAGGAAGGTGTATTTAATCTTCCTATAAGTTCTGAGTGAATAACAGGTAATATAAACCTAATAACTCAAAAAGATAGGCCTATACCTTCAGGAATTTAAATATAGTGATTGCCTATACTAATTAAATCAAATCAACTCGTTGTGTAACTCCATCGTATAGCGGCCCTACATCGAAAAAGATCGTCGCGCCCTACAACCAGAAGCGAGACCCAACGAAATAATAAGGTAATTTCTTTCTTTACCATTAGGCAGCGCTAAAATACTGAAGGCAAATAAATTTAACATTAACCAATAAAAACACTACTTACCGAGGTCCTTTGAAGCCCTCCACCTACATAACTCTTTAACGAAAAAACGTAGGGTTTTTGTCGTTAACTCTCCACTAAAATCTGCTGGAAATTTCCAACGGATGAGAGGTAACAGGCGATTAACCTATAGACCTATATAGTTTTTTCACACTAGTCAAATGCACCAAGCAGATATTGTTAAGTTAAATGACTTTTATCATCGGTTTGTGATCAAGTTCAGTTGACTAATTTCATAATATAACTACATTTTACTAATAAATTTACCATTTCAACAGGAGGAGATTGTAGACACCAATCGACTAGGGAAACACTCCGGGGTGGATGCTAGGCAGGAGACAGGGAGTGCTGGAACTCCTGTTTCTCCTGTCACTGTCCTCTTAGCTGATCTTTTTCCGCGTCTCATCTACCCTGTGAGCAGTCCAGTATGCTCTCAAACATACACTTCTCCCTCTATTCCTCACTACACATACATACATCTTACACACTACACAATCTTTTAAATATTTCTTTAAAAAAAGAAAAATGGCATCATTGAGCCTTGGAGACCTTGTTTTTGGCTCTCTCCGTCTTCTGTGGAGGGGTCACTTTTGCGGGCGCTCGCTCTTAGATTCTTCCTTACGACATAAAAAAAAATTCAACGAGGAAAGAATTACGGATAATTTTAGTATGAATAAAAGTAACCAATCCACTAATGATTTTGACATTTTCTGTAAATTTAGAATAAATGACTTAGAATCAAAAGAATTTAACTAACCTTTATAGAGCAACTAGGAAACTGACTCAAGAATTTTTGTTTGTTTGATTGTTTGTTTGTTTTTATGAAGGAAGGAGAAGGCCAAAGGCGAATGCCCACTAAAATGCCCCTCCCACACTCCCACAGAAGGAGAAGGGAGAGCCGAAATCAAGGTCTTCGTGATTCTTAGAACCTATGCCACTTTTTTTAAATTTTGAAAAGATTATTTAGTGTGTAAGATGCATGCATGAGTAGTGAGGAATAGGAGCAGAAGAGTGTGTTTGAGAACTTGCTGAACTGCTCACAGGGTAGATGAAACACGGAAAAAGATCAGCTAAGGAGGACGGACAGTGACAGGAGAAACGAGAGTTCCAGCACTCCCTGTCTCCTGCGTAATGTTCCCCCCTCCCCGGAGTAATTCTCTAGTCGATTGGTATCTACAATCTCCTCCTATGGGAGGAGATACCCTTTCTCTCCGTAAACACTGATAAAAAGCTAGTTTCACTACGAGACGTCCAGCGGAAATTCGTGGTGTTTTCACATTATCCAAACTGAAACTGATTAGAATATACCTTACACAAAAAAAGAATAAAATTTATTATAAAACCAGTATCGAATTTATCAGGTCATCCCATAAGTCATCCCATACCTTTATTTCCAAATGAAAATAAAACTACATCAGAATAAATTTTAATCAGTTATATATTTTCCTTCACTTTCTATGATTCTCTGCCACCTCTCTACAAGCATTTCAATTCTATGATGGTAAAATTCCTTCAGTTTAGAAGCAATCTATATGTTCAAAGATTAAGAATTATGAAACTGTTACGCCCAATTGTAAAGTAGGAACAAAAATAATCCTAAATGATCTTAAGGTTCTGTATATTGATTCTAGAAGGCCTCATACATTAAACGGGGCATTATTTATAAAAAGAATTAGGTGTATTATACAAAGCAATGAGAATGTAACTATTTCCACCATTATTTGTTTAATTTACTAATAAAAAATATTTTTTTGACATGTTAATAAATATTGTGTGCAGATGTGATGTATTATTATTATACAAAGCATTGAGAATGTAACTATTTCCACCATTGTTTGTGAGTTTACTATACTAATAAAAACAATGTCTTCACATGTTAATAAATATTGTATGCAGATGTTTCTACTTACTCCTCACTCATTTTTAAGTTTTGTCTATGTATGCGTCTTAAAAAGATGATGGTCAACCAGGATGGTTTGTGGTGGGCGCAGGTCGGGGGCACACATAAGCTAAAGTTAGGTCATGTTGAAAAATAAAAGGTTCATCTCCATACAACTCTTCTAAGAGTTCTTGATGAACGTGACTATTGACAGTGCTATTTACAAATGCAAGTACTGTAACTCTACACCATTTGAATTCATGCAACCCCACATTAACGCACTCGCCGTAAATTTGACCGATCACTTCGGGCAGCTTTTATGATACATTTCAGACTTTCTTCACCAAACTCGTGGACCTGTCACCAAATGACACAAATTTTGAGTCGTCCGAAAAAAAGCACTTTTTGCCATTCGTTTGCAGTCCATGCAACTCTTTCTTTGTATTAGGAGAGTCTTCTTTTTTCTTCGCATTTAACATCTGCTTAATTTTCGGCTTTCGTGACCGAAATTCCATTTCATAAAGGCGGCGAGTGTATTAGTGTGGGTTGCATTGGAAGCAGAAGTACAACAGACTCATGGAACAAAAGGACTCTTAATGTAAATTCAGTTGACGAAGTTAAAGTCAGACAAAGTGTAGAAAAAAAGAAGCATCGGATGATGTTACAGGTTTTTAGTGTCTACAGTTTGGACATTTTTTCACTACGTTAATTATGAAGCATTTTGTGGTTTACAGTATGTTATTATACATGAGATGTAACGCGTGGCTGTGTACGAAGACCTAGAACTGAGGAAAAAAATGATTCAACTCAGAAAACAAAGAAAATTACTGAAGGGAATCCTTTATGCGCAGCAAAGGACTTAAACTCTAAGAAAACTAGACGGCCTCTCTCCCGCATTCATAGTCTCCCGCCGGAGGGTAAACCGGTTACTTATCCTCAAATTCCAACTTTGATTCTATTGATGTAAATAAATCGAGTAAAAATACTGTAGATCAAGTAATGAAGGTAATTACAGTGTTCTTTTCAGTAATGATATCAATATAGCTAATACTAAGTACATGAAGTTTCCGCATGAAATTGAGACAAGAAAAATAAATAAAATAATGGTAATTTGTTTCCAAGAATAGAAAGCCACAATTGTAGTTCAAGACTCAAAGAACAAAAAAGAAGACTTCTAGGCCTACCAAAGGACAGGTCAGTGAGAGTTATCGTGAATCGAATGAGTTACCAAAGCTTACCGATAGTTTCACGAGGAGTAGCAGACGAATCGGATTTGAAAGATATTTGGTTATATAAAATTAGAAAAGAAAAGTCACTTATACGATTCTTCTGTGATTTGTTCTGTTGATGTCAATGCACAAATATTACTTACGCAGTTAAGTTTACTTAATGACTTAAAAAATATAAGGACACAAAAGAACTTAAATTGGGACCTGTAAATTCTCAGTTGAAAACTGTTACGGGGAACTCTTTGAAATGTTAGGGTAAAAAAAAAAAGAACATTTTTGTTCAAATTTTTATTAAAAGCCTAGTGAAGGATAATATTTTTGGAATAGATGATCAAAATAACTTGGAATTTTACTTTAATTGGCTTGGATTTTATTATGGAAAATTGGTTTATGATTTTGGTAACGATATATTCAAAATTAATGGTTAAATTTTTGCTCTAAAGTGTGAAATTGTATAGAGCCTATAAGACTAGATTCAACAAATCAACATAATTATTAGATTTGAAAACAAAGTTGCAATTATTGAAATCTATTACATGGTTATAGTCTCTAACATGACAGAATACCGCACTTTTTTCATTCACCACCCTCACATCTCTCTTATGTTCATAAATTCTTTAACAGAGGTCTGTTCCCGTTTCTCCCACGTATACATTATCAGGACATTCTTTACACGGTAATATATATACACACACACCTGTGTCTTTTTCGTCCTTAGGTTTGCTCCTTATTAACATGTCATTTATGCAGTTATTATATTTGAGTGCCACATTAGTTCCTATTTTTTTACAAGTTTTCTTAAGCCCTTTCAAGGTTTTTGTTATGGGTAAGGACTCCGTAGGCGGCGACTTCAGTAGAGTGACAAAAGTTTTCAAACGCTATTTCCTTACTATTTCTTTAGAATACATATGCAGTGGTGTAACATAAGTGGGCACTACCACGCACTCCATAATCCATTCAATTGAACTGAGAAGTTAAAAAAATAGATAGAGTATATTGTAGATATAAAAGGTTTTAATTTGAGGATGACTTAAATTTTTATACAACAAGCAGAGCCTTCGGCTCACTGCCCTACGGGCACTGCTTGTGCTTCGCAAACTCGCCTACGGCGAAGGCACCTTCGGTGCCTGGGTTACCCCTTTGGGGGGAGGTCATTCTCCCTCTCCCCTGTTACCCCCTGGGGTAACTTTATTATTTTTATTTTTTTTATATTTTTTTTTACACTTTTTCATTTAAATTTTTTTTTTTCACTTTTTCATATATTTTTTTATTGGTATAGGATTACAGTTTTGAGGACCATAATACTTAAATGCGAGGATTGGATCAATCGATTAATTATTTAACATTCTGAAATACTTTTTTGTTTTTTTAGTTTTATACGTATAGCTAAGATAAGATTTCAGATTTATAACTTCAAATAGGAGGGGCGACAAGCTTGACCTTTGTGAAATGAGGAATCATCGCACGGAACATTTGAAAGGTTGAAAGGTTAATAATCTTTCTAAAAAGAATGGCAGATAGCTGGTGAGGGAAGCTATATTTATGGGATCTCTTGCGAGAGACCCGTTGCCCACGTCGGGCTAAAATCATGAAAAAGGAAAAAAACTATGGTATTTGTCATTTACCATTACTTATTCGGACTATAGTGGATTTAATTTTCCCAGAAGAGTTCCTTGTTCCATGCACGGTCTGTGTTTAACATATAATGTTCTCAGGGAACCATTCTGAGTTTGTGTATACTAAACGGACGTGTTTCGTGCCTTGAAAAGTGGACGCTCAATGTCCCGGTTGAGGTTTAAGTTTTGGTTTTTTTTGGCTAAAAATACAATAGTTACCCCCTTTTTCTTTGATTTATTCAACACGACGTGAATGCAACGAGTCTTTTACTTATATAGAGGTTCTGAGTGTAGGGGTCTAGGCTTGCTTTAAACCCTAGATCCACGTCCCAAAGCTGGATCCTGTCTGCTTTGCAGATAGCTGGTGAGGGAAGCTATATTTATGGGATCTCTTTGCGAGAGACCCGTTGCCCACGTCGGGCTAAAATCATGAAAAAGGGAAAAAAAACTATGGTATTTGTCATTTACCATTACTTATTCGGACTATAGTGGATTTAATTTTCCCAGAAGAGTTCCTTGTTCCATGCACGGTCTGTGTTTAACATATAATGTTCTCAGGGAACCATTCTGAGTTTGTGTATACTAAACGGACGTGTTCGTGCCTTGAAAAGTGGACGCTCAATGTCCCGGTTGAGGTTTAAGTTTTGGTTTTTTTTTGGCTAAAAATACAATAGTTACCCCTTTTTCTTTGATTTATTCAACACGACGTGAATGCAACGAGTCTTTTACTTATATAGAGGTTCTGAGTGTAGGGGTCTAGGCTTGCTTTAAACCTAGATCCACGTCCCAAAGCTGGATCCTGTCTGCTTTGCAGATAGCTGGTGAGGGAAGCTATATTTATGGGATCTCTTTGCGAGAGACCCGTTGCCCACGTCGGGCTAAAATCATGAAAAAGGAAAAAAACTATGGTATTTGTCATTTACCATTACTTATTCGGACTATAGTGGATTTAATTTTCCCAGAAGAGTTCCTTGTTCCATGCACGGTCTGTGTTTAACATATATATATATATATGGGAATGAACTCAGAATGGTTCCCTGAGTTTTTTATGATACACACAGACCGTGCATGGAACAAGGAACTCTTCTGGGAAAATTAAATCCACTATAGTCCGAATAAGTAATGGTAAATGACAAATACCATAGTGTTCTTTTTCATGATGCTTTGCAGATAGCTGGTGAGGGAAGCTATATTTATGGGACCTCTTTGCGAGAGACCCGTTGCCCACGTCGGGCTTGCATCATGAAAAAGAAAAACTATGGTATTTGTCATTTACCATTACTTATTCGGACTATAGTGGATTTAATTTTCCCAGAAGAGTTCCTTGTTCCATGCACGGTCTGTGTGTATCATATATATATATATATATATATATATAGTATATAAAGTTAGTATATAAAGTGGTGCAAAAGTCAGGAGTCAAAGGAGTCGGAGAGAATGGATCTTTTCCTTTCTATGGCTGCCTTACCAATGTGTATATTCCTTACCAGTGTGTATTCAAGAACTCTGGGTTAAAAATTATAAATTGTCCAATCAGGAATCATCATGTTTTGTTTCTTCCAAAGGCTGACCAATCATTGGTTAGAAAAATATTTTAACTCTTAAATCCAATACAGTACTATTTCCTTAGAATACATATACAGTACGGTGGTTATATTTCTTCATCTGTCTTGTACAGTGCTTACAAGAAGTCTCGCGCCTCTGTCTCGTCCCAAGCTAGTCTGTTAGGTATAAAATACTGTATATAGATATATATAGAGTATGCAGGAGATAACGTGTCTCAGTCCCAGCTATGGTAGTTGTCTTACAGTTAACAGTCCCAAGTGCAAGTTACGTTAACACCTCCACATAAACTACCCTGGACTAAAATAACATACGTGAAGCCCTTACCCAGAAACCATTTAAAAGGTGTGATTTAAAAGCTCTTTCTCTCTCTCTCTCTCTCTCTCTCTCTCTCTGATCACACCGCATCCCATCGGAGGTTTTCAGCAGGGACATCGGCAATGTATCCATATAACGTTAATAATAACCGAAACTCGGGGAAAATATACTTTCTGCCTTCCGCTCTATCCCAAATCCTTTTCTCTTAGTAACCTCTTAATACAAACTAATCTGTCATATTTTGCGACTTTTTAACTCTGGTAGGATTCAATTCCATTCCTATAGTGTAAGAGATACTTAAATTCATGTGTGTATTATGCCATATGATGTGCGTAATAAATAATCATTTTTAAATAGTTGGAGCGTTCAAGGTCATCTGTAATATAGACTACCCCTCAAGCTACCTCTCAACACTTAGATTCCCCTAAGACACAGGCGTCTTCAAGTAACATGAATGCGTAGAGATCTAAGGTGTTAGATTCCATATTATATAATTTATGTGCTAGGTTTAAGAACGCTGGCATTGAAGGATGGAAGGAAGGGACAGTAAAAGCGATAATAGGTTTAATGAAGGAAGTGGAATGAGGATGGAGGTAAGCGTTGCTATGTCGAAGGAAACGAGGTTGGGTGGGTCTGGATGTCTGGCTATGGTGTCGGAGAATTGACTCAAGTAGATGGACGCTTTACTGGACAGCAATATTGCCAGATACTGGAAGAGGTGCTGCTACCCAGTGTTCGTGCGTATCTGGTTCCAGCGCCGGAACCATTTTACTTAATGGAAGATAACAGTCCCATTCATAGGAGTAACGTTGTGAGAACGTGGTACGAAGATTACCCAGAGATCATTAATCTAATTCTGCCACCACGTTCTCCTGATATGAATCCGATTGAAAACCTTTGGGCAATAATGATTAACGAATGGGAGCAACGCAATGAAAGAACATTTGAAGCACTTTAGCTCACACGAGGAATAGTTGGGAGAGCTTACGCCGAACAAACATTCCCTACAATCTGGCCTCTTCAATGCCGCAACGATTGCAAGAAATTATTGATGCCGGAGGAAGCTATACGAAATACTGATGTTAAAGCCATGACGTAAATGTGTATCGAATATATATTTATGTTAATATAGAATTTTATTATATTTTTATGTTTGACATCTATAAAAGTATATATTGTGACCATGAAAGAACTTTACTTATCCTTAGTTAGAATCTTTTCTTGCAATGTCTACGCTCGTGGAGATGATAATCTATGCATTGTTGAAAGAAACTATGAGAAGGTAATAGTTTCAGGAAAAAAATAAAAACTGGCAACATGGAGGCCATCACATGTTTATGGGAATTGTCATATGATATGCTACCAATAAACTCTTATATACTACTATATACAGTATACTATATTACGTAATAATTACGATGAACAAATCAAATGCAAATTTCTCTGATTCACGGCCCACCAGTCTTGCTTTAGACTAATGACTTTCATAAGATGGAATAGGTTACCACTTAAAACAATGGATAAACTATCTATTAGTGAGACGACCGTGACTTCCTCGAAATGCGAGCGCGTGAGAGGTTCACTGAGGGATTTGGTCATTAGATTCTTCACGTAGGATATGTATCACAAACAACAATATTGACAACAATTCCCAACAATTACTTAATATCAATCATTGCATTTGAGCAAATAATTTAGACCTGCGTCAAAATAACTTAGGTATCATGCCATGATCTGGGATATTTGCCGAATTAGTCGTTCTCTATAGTCTACAGTATATATTGAGACGGTATAATGTAATGCCCAGCTAATATTATGATGACTAGGATTGCTCCATAACCATCCCAACATCCCGAAACTTGGTCATTCTGCTTCTTAATCATTTGTATTTTAAACACTAAAATGTAGCAGAAGTGACGTAATAATGGTCATTGATTGGGTTAGAGCAGTTATGTGCACCAATCCGAACACACCTCCGCTGCCATAAGGACTGCCCATTTTATACCTAACAGACGAGCTTGGGACGAGACGGAGGCGTGAGACTTCTTGTAAGCACTGTACATATCTTTTGTATCCAAACGTTCGGTCTGTCTCTTATATCACTGACGGTGCTAGGAATATTCGGTCTTGGAAAATTCGGTCTCGGAAAATTCGGTCTCAGAAAATTGAAGTGAATCTATGAGCTCAGATAGCAAAAAATATTTAAATCACATTTGCCAAGTATAATGAAAACATAAACGAGAATTTGAAAAGATTTATTAAAGAAATTGTTTTGTAGTTTAAAACTTAAAACTAAAAAAGATACCCTAAATAATGAGTAAAACATAAAAGAAGATTCGGTCTCAGAAAATTCGGTCTTGGAAGATTTGGTCTTGAGACTCGAAAAGAAAAGTTAAAATAAAATTAAGCTTATGAGCAACAGATTTTGAGAAGGCAATTTCATCACTTTCAACATACTTTTGCGCAAGTATTTCGATGCGCGAGTCGTGTTTCATATTTTTTCTTTTTACTTGGCTTGTTTTCTCCTCGTTGCAAATGTGAAATTTTAGTCTGCTTGTAACTGATGATTTCAATGCGGAATGAAATGCTTCAAGGGCATTATTAATTCGGGTCAATTTTTTTCTACCTAACCTAACCTAACCGAAATTTCCAAGACCGAATTTTCTGAGACCGAATTTTCTGAGACCGAATTTTCAAGACCGAATTTTCAAGACCGAATTTTCAAGACCGAATTTTCAAGACCGAATTTTATGGACACCATCACTGACAACACAGTATTAATATGAGCTAACTTTCTATTAAATTAAATTAATAAACGTCAGTTGGCTCATTATAATAAAATGCTAATTAATATATAGCTATATTACATTTTTACATTATGTTTAAATTCAAACAACCTTCAATATAAATGCTTTCAAAGTCCTAAATTATATTTAGGCCTAAATTAAATTAGTATTTATTTTCATACAAAAATAAAATTTTAATAATGCCTTTAAAGAACGTTATTAAATACAGACATATTCAATGTACATTTGCGTATATATTTTTATAAATTAAAAATTATATCAGATTTTTAATTATCTGTTCTATTAAAACTGTAAAGGCGTGCGTGCGTGTGTGCGTGCGTGCGTGTGCGAATTGGCCTGGTGAAAGAGCGTGTTGGTTTCTTTTGTTTTGGAGTTTCTCTGAAGTTTTTGTCCATCTGGAGCTGGTATTCATGCATTTTAGTTCCTCATTTCTTCCATTTCTTATTAGTCAAAATTTCTCGATATGAAACTGTTACTGTAATATGTTGCTTTCTGACCAACTGTAAATTTTGTTCATGTCTGTTTGCAGAAATTCTAAATCATCCAAGTTTCTTATTTTTCTACTCTTTTTTTGTGTAATAAGAATTTAACTATGTTGTCAAATCACTGGTGACTTCTTAGTCTATATCGTGTTTTATGAATAAGAATGGAACTAATACTGTTCCTTCGTATCCTTTCTGGGATACTTTCCCATATCTGATGATATTCCCTGGACTGTATCGACTTGCTACAGTTCACTAAGGAAGTTATATATTACTGTTTTTCCTGTTGTTCTCGTATATTTCATTTTAAGTACTATGATTCCATGATCACATTTGTTGAACACCTTGGCAAAGTCTGTACTCATCATATCATGGTTATCATGGTTTTCGAGTGCATCACTGATGGAGTTATAGTATCTTATTAGTTCTGATAGTACGATCTTCTTGATCGGAATCCATATTGATTAATTATCATTTAACTTTTTCTGTCACCAAAAACCCGTAGAATTTTTCTTTAACTATTCTTTCAAATATCTTTGCGAGATGAGATGTCAACGACACTGGACTATAGTTTTCCGCCTGGGGATCGACTTTTAATCAGTGTAGCGTTCCATCTGTTCGGGCCTACTGCTGTGTGTGATTTTAGTATCTCTATAGTTCGTGTGATATCTTCTGTTGTGAAATCAAAGTCCGCTGTACTCTTCCTTTATGAATCTTCAAAAACGTGTATTATTTTATTCATATATTATTTTAGCAGTTTTGAGAATACTGAAAGCTGATTTATACTCTTAGTAATTCAGAGTTTCATTGAAATCATCAGTTAATGCTTATTCTTCTTACTGTTTTGCAAAATTATAAAAGTATTTTGAACCAAATTTTATCGCTTCTATAGCGCTTTCCTTTCCTTTTTTTTCTAATGTTTCTCAATTAGACCTTGTATGTTGCGATCTAAGCTCTCCAGTTTTCCATTTATTATTTTTATGTTGTTGTTTTCTTTGCAGTTTATTAATTTTTTAGTCGCTCTCTTTCTTTTACAGAACATTAACCACTTTTGTCTCTTAAACTTGCTTCTCTTTCTTCTTTGTTGTTTTTTGGGATATACTTTTCCACAGTTTCTAGCGTCTTCTCCTCGAGGGTTATTAGTATCTCTTCCTTTGTTTTATCCTTAAAGATGGTTTTCCAGTCAATTGTTCCCATGCTGGATGAGATACCTTTCCAATTTATAGCTTTGGAGTTAAGATTAAAAATTTCAAATTTGCATCTTTCTTTAGTGTGTATTCATTCATTCCTTGTTGTTTTCATATTGATTAATATTTCAATAATGTTGTGATTTGATATTATAGTTAGGGCAATTTATATGTTATCAATTAGGTTACTGTTGTTTGTGAATACCAAATGTAGGCATTTTTTTCTGGTATTTTCTGTTATTTCTTGTGTTAACATAAATTCATCAGCTAGAACAATCAACATTTTTGCCTGCTTCTGGTCTTCTCTTGTGCCTCCCTTGTCGTGATTTATACATATATTCCTTCCTCTTATATTTTATAAATGGGAAATTAAAATCACCGCAGAGAATAACATTGGGGATTGGGGAATTTAGAGCTTTTACCAGGTTTCCGACCTCAGTAATAATGTCTGAGAATTTTGTAGTTGGAATATTCGAAGGTCTGTACATTGTAATTATGATAGTATGACGTTTAATTTTTCAATTTTTGCTGCTAATAATACCACCGAGTTGTTTGAATTACTATCATTTCTGCCATGTTTTTCATGTGTATAAAGAATACATCCTCCTTTTCGCCTTTCTGTTCTGTCTGCTCGAAACATGTTATAGTTGTCAATTTATACTTCTTCTTTGTCAAGACAAAATTCACAGTTTTCACAATTTGCTTGTCAGTCTTTCAGATCAGTTTCGGTGAGTCATGTAAATTCTGTTCTTGTTTCTTGCATGAATCCTTTCAGATGCGTAACTTTATTTGGAGAATATACATGGCTTAAAACCAAACCATTGGCTAGGGTAAGTTTTATATTTTCGTTGGATTGGTAGGGAAGGACTTATAAAATGGCCTGCTCGCTCCACCGATTTTTTTTCTATGCAGGAAAGAGGAACCAAGGCGAATGCCCATAAAAACGCGCCTCCCCCCTCCCCATAGGAGAAGAAGAAGAGAGCCATACTCAAGGTCCAGGATTTTCGGGATGCCTGGACACTCTGCGTTTGAAAGATTGGAGGAAAGATGGACTGAGGAAGATTGTTCCAGCGTTCACCGGTTGAGTAGATTTATCCACTTTGGACTCCTATTTCTGGGGCGTTTTGAAAACAGACGTCTACCATAACAAACCAAGGGATCTTCAAAAGTTAAAGCATCGTATCCGTGATGCTGTCATGTTCATCCCTGAAGTTATGTTGAAAAATGTGTTGTCAGAATTTGAACGTAGAATAAGATTAATTATAACTAACGATGGAACACGCTTACAAGTTTATTAACTGACTTAAATAACACTTATAAACTTTCACAATAAAATATTATTTGGAATTTGCTGCTATCTGAACTAATAAATATATAATTAAGATTTGTGTTTGGTATATTCATTTTGAGACACCCTGTATATAATAATAATAATGTTATAATGTTATAATGTTTCAGACCAACAAAGACCCTAAGATCCACTCATGGCTGGTCTACCTAACTGTGTTCGTAATTGTGTATTGTGCATGTCCTCCGTGGTGGCGGAGGGGACCTACAATTTTACGTGGGTTCCGAATCACATGAATGGGTTTCGAACCACAAGAAATGAGAAGGGCCAGGAACTGGCACGGGGCTCAGACCAACTAACGCGGTCCATTGCGTTAACGCCTAGATTATTATTACCAGCACCATCATCAGGATTCGAACACGCGACCTCATTGTCTTTACTTCGCTTATAGGGAAACGGTGTTACTTACTGAGTTACATGCGCTAACCTCTTGAAGACACGGTGTTTCAAAGTAGTAATTTTGACTTTAACTTATTATATTTAACATTTTGGAAATTAAATTTTAACTTTAAATAAAAGCTGATTAGAAATAGTGATTCGAACAATAATTTATGTTAAGGGATTTATATCCTACCAATAAAGCTAATCCTTATCCTTATTATCCTTATCCTTATCCTTATCATTAGCATTATTCTTATCACCATTATCTTTATTCCTATCCTTATTCTCATTATCATTATCATAATCATTATCGTTATCGTTATCATTATATCACCGTGTAACAAAAAAAAATTTTTTCTTTGTTTCTGGGCAATAACCTTTATTTTCTGATTCATTATGCTTCAAATCACTGGAAAAAAGCTGTCAGTGATTTTAAATTTCGGGTTTGTTGTCAGTACATCGATTTTGTTGAAATAAGAATATTATTATTTTTTAACCCTATATGGACATCTGCGACAGATCTGTAAACGCTTCAAAATTTACTATATATTTACCGAAACAAGTACATTTTAACTTAAATGACGATATCGTCAAATTTGTAACGGTTCAAGGAGTTTATATCACGAATTGGCAACTCCTACTTCAGAAAACCGAGCTTTAATGAAAAAAATAAGTTAGTGCGTCAGTAGAAGTAAAAGTGTATGGTTACGCAGTTCGTTTTTTATTTTTTATCACTTTATTTGATTAAAGGTAAGTTGAATAATTTTTTATTGCTCAATATATGTTGTTAGAGTGGCTGAAGTAATATAAAACAATTCTGATAAACTGAGCACTAGAATATTTTATTGAAACGTAACAATATTGATGGCTCTGACATCCATGCCTTCTTTGCCACGTGGTATAAGGTTGTCCAATTTGTATTATATATTACATTATATATATATTATATTATTATATATATTATATATTATATATATATTATTTATATATACATTATTATATATATATATATATTACATTAAAAATCACATATTTATGTTCAAAGTACTCTAAATGAATGTTTTAATATAGGTAAAAAAAATTTAAGACAAAAATAAGAATTATGTCCATATAGGGTTAAATTAATCCATTATTTTTACTTTTCAGACGTGTGACGTGTGACGAAGTTACTGTTATGGCTGCTCGTGGTTGCAAATACCCAGCGGATTCCTTCTGCTACGTGTGCGGCGAGTTCTTCGCAAAGACGGCTAAAAAACACTGCTTGGACAGTTGCACCCGTGCAAAGGAAGCCTATCATGCCTACTTCGGAATGCCAGTCGGTGACCAAGACAAACGCTGGGCACCACATGTCATCTGTGACTACTGCCGCCGCACTCTTGAAGGTTGGTTTAGAGGAGAGAAGAGGGCAATGCGTTTCGCTATCCCCCGTGTCTGGCGTGAGCCCTCAGACCATCTCACGGACTGCTATTTCTGTATGGTGGACCCAACAAAACGAAGAAAGGGGAAGAATGCGCCTCCCATTGAGTACCCTGACATTCCGTCATCTATTGCACCTGTTCCCCATAACGCGACGGACCTACCTGTGCCACAGCCTCCCTTGAGAGATCAATCTTGTCCAGCAGAAGAAGCAAGCTATGATGATTCCGAGGAGGAGCAAGGTGCGTCATCTGCTGCTCGCCGTCGACGCCGGGTGGCCGGTGAAAGGTGCCCCTACTACCCCAACCAAGAGGACATCAACGACCTCATCAGGGAAATGGCCTTGACAAAGTCCAACGCCGAGCTGCTCATTTCCAGACTGAAGCAGTGGGACTTACTGGACGACAGCGTTCGAATTACTTCCCAGAGGAAGCGGCATCGCGGCTTTTCAGTGTTCTTCACTCTTAGAGATGGGTTGTGGTACTGCCATGACATCAGAGGACTCTTCGACGCTGTGGGCATTCCCAGCAACACCTCTGACTGGCGGCTCTTCATCGACAGTTCATCTAAAAGCCTCAAGGCTGTTTTACTGCACAACACAAATCAGTGGCCCTCGATTCCTCTGGCTCATTTAGTGCACATGAAAGAAGAGTACCAGAACGTCAAAATCCTGCTGAGTGCACTGAAGTACGACCAATTCAGCTGGGAGGTCATTGGCGATTTCAAGATGGTGGCCTTCTTGATGGGGCTTCAGGGAGGCTTCACCAAGTTCCCTTGCTATCTGTGCCTCTGGGATAGCCGAAATACAGCCCTTCACTACGAGAAGAGGAACTGGCCCCTCAGGACCGGCTATGAGGTTGGGGCCCATAACGTGAAGCAAGAGCCGCTGGTGGAGCCAACGAAAGTGCTGATGCCACCCCTGCACATCAAATTGGGCATCATTAAGCAGTTTGTTAAACAGCTGGATCCAGAGGGTGAGGCCTTGAAGCACATCCAGGAGCTGTTCCCGAAGTTGTCGGAGGCGAAGATCAAAGCAGGAGTATTTGTGGGCCCTCAGGTGAAGCGACTTATTGACTCCGACAGCTTTCCTGAGAAGCTGTCTGAGGTTGAGCGGGCAGCTTGGACAAGCTTCGTTTCTCTAGTCAAAGGTTTCCTCGGAAACCACAAGGCAGAGAACTACAGGGAAATCGTTGACGAACTTGTGGACACGTACCGGAGCATGGGCTGCCGGATGTCGCTGAAACTGCACGTACTACACGCCCACCTTGATGAGTTCAAAGAAAACATGGGAGACTACTAGAAAGAACAAGGTGAAAGATTTCACCAGGATGTCAGCTCTTTCGAGGAACGCTACAAGGGACAGTACAATGAAAGTATGATGGGGGACTATATCTGGAACCTTTTGCGTGAGAGTGAACTGAAATACAATCGCCAATCTCGTAGACAAACTTCTTTTTGATTAAACTATAACGCTAGAATTTTTGTATCAATTCTGTATCAATTCTCCGTAGCAATACTCTTTATCAACGCTCTGCATCACTGCACTGTATCACTGTCTGTGTATTAACATATTATAATACATAATTATTCCCTACTCGTTTCCTTCTTTTTATTTTCATTTCTAAAGACGGGGCCTGGAGAACTTCATTTTTCATCATTGATTTATCATAATAATCGTGTTAACATCAATTAAAATTATACTTAACAGGATTCATTTGATTTAAAAGCAGATAGTGTGAAAAACCCTTAAATTAATAAGCAAAAATGGCAAAAAATCAATAAATCGATCTCATGAACTCAGAACCGAAGTCTGAACTTGGTGACTGCTCATTTTTACTTATTTATGCCCTAAAAAATCAGAAAATAATAGTTTTAACTCATGGACAAATTTTGTCCATTAGGAATGAAACCAAAATACAGAATTTTCATCTTCATTTTCCTTTTTTTAATGTTTAGACATTAAGAATAAAATCTAAAAATTAACAAAGAGACAGCTCATTTCCCCACGACGTGAGGGGGGGGGGGGGGGGGGGGACAGTGTGCGCAAAAGGTGGCCTTTATTTCGAGCGTTAACAGACAAGAGTAACCGTCAATTCACCACAAACCAGGAGTCATAAGCGGGAGCGAACCAGAATCCCACACTTAGGCCTATAACCACTGAGTTGCCGGATATAAAATATAAAAATATAAACCCAAGAAATTCTAGGAATATATATATATATGAAAAATTATTTCACGAAAGTGACACGTGAAAAGTATTTAGATGAATAAAACCACGAAGGAAAAAAGAAACACAAACGTGTGCTCAAGCGCTTTCGTCTAATGACATCCTCAGGATGTCATTAGACGAAAGCGCTTGAACACCCGTTTGTGTTTCTTTTTTCCTTCGTGGTTTTATTCATCATATATATTATATATATATATATATATATAATATAATATAGAGAGAGAGAGAGAGAGAGAGAGAGAGAGAGAGAGAGAGAAAGGTGTTTGACCCAACTCTTCTCAATTTTAAAATTAAATTCATCGAAAAGTAAAAGCTTTTAAAACGTTTTCCAATTAACACCAAAAGTTCCTTAACAAAGTTAAATCAATTAACAGCATTTTCCATATATATATATATATATATATATATATATTATATATATATATATATATATAACTTTTATTCAATTTGAGCTAAGAAAACTCTTTATCTCCCCTCAATTGATAAAAGACCCAAGATCAGAGCCACTTATATCGTTCTCGCGGCTTTTAGGTGTTCAATTTTCATGGCACTCGGTGCCATATATATATATATATATATATATATATATATATATATATATATATATATATATATTCTTAAATTTATCATATCTAAATTTTCTTTTCAGAAATAATCTTAAGAAGATAATTGGATATATATAAAAAGATAAAAAAATCAAACTAAGTTTCCGAAGTTAATGATTTAATAAAGAGGGGAACTTTTCTCTTTAAGAATTCATAGTAGTTAAAAAGGGGTTAATTTAATCTTCAAAAGGTGATGTCATGTGATAACGAGGGACAAATGACTAAATGTGTTTTATATATATATATAATATATATATATATGAAATTATAAAGTTAATACAATTAAAATATAAAATATTATAAAAAAAACATAAAAGGGGAGGGGGGGGTTTACCTTTAAGATAAATATAAGTAAAAAACATTACAAAATAATTTAGGGGAACATTATGGAAAAGTTTAAAATGTTAAACATTAAATCTATAAAACCTTAAAAGGAACAAATCAGGTACAAGTTAATCAATCGCAGACACAACAGAGAATGAGAGTTAAGAAAAGTTGATAAAATTTGTTAAGGGGCACAGACTTGGTTGGTTGGTTGGTAGGTAGGTAAAGGAAATTTTATTGACGGATATTGAAGGATATTTTATAATGTTTTTACTTACTTTTATTCTTATCTTAAAGCAGTGAAGATGACATTAGAAATATCGAAAGCTCTGCGTATTTAATGTTTGTATATGGACTAGTCTTGTTGTTCCTTATTCGACTAAGGTTCCCACCTCAAAAATCACTTGGCTGTTATTATTAACCGCTATGGGAGCCCAGTCTTACTTCAGTATCAGAAATTGGGAAAAGAAGACCACAAACTCCTCTAACTGAAACTTGACCTGGCGTTTCTCAACGGCTGTAAGAAATACCAACTGCTTCATAAGTTTTTTAACTTTAAATTATACAGAAGTTCCTTTCGTCATAATCTTTCTCTCAGGATTCCAAAAGACTCTTCTTGATAATGAAATTAAACTCAAGTTATTCTAAATCAAAGATCGGGAAAACGTGTCCCTAACTTAAATAATAACTTTGAACAAATTGTCAGTAAAATAGATTATTTATGTATTTGTAACAAACTTGATTATTGAAGCTATTGAAGAATAGGGACTCCAGTCTTCTTTAGTTAGCTTTATAAGGCTAACTAACGAAAATATCATGACCTAACCTAACCAATCGTCAAGGGCGTACAGTTAACCTAACGATTGGTTAGGTTAGGTCATGATATTTTCGTTAGTTAGCGTTATAAAGCTAACTAAAGAAGGCTGGGGTCCCTATTCTTCAATAGCTCCTGATTATTTTAACCCTAAACTAGATAAACAAAATCGATTTAAATTAGATGACAAACTTACCAAACTAGGTTTGGATAAGCGAAAATCTGACTGATCCTAAGTCTGTAATTTTCAATTTGTCTAATAGACAATTAACTAAGTTTGAAACTGAAACACTCTCTAAAGGACTGAAATTTTCTATCCCACTTTGGAAACTTAACTCTGAGCATCATTTCCTATCATTTGAAAAATTATACGCAAAGTTGAACCAGTTCAATACCAATCCAGATGACGCATGTAGATTTAAATAGGCTCTCAAAAATCTGGCTTTTTCTTTTTATTATAACTATAACAAATTCAAATAAAATCATATTTTTAGTAAAGAGGAGTATCAGTGCATTAAACAATTGTCTAATGATAATAGCATATTAATTTGTACACCTGACAAAGGTAATGGTATAGTTATTCTTAACAAAGTAGATTATATCACTTAAATGTATTCAATTTTTGAACGATAGTACCAAATTTTCTAAAATCTCGGGAAATCCACTTAATAATATCCTCAAATTAGAAGACAAATTTAATCGTATCCTTCGTAAACTGAAACAATCCGGGAAACTCTCTAACGAACAATACTCTAAGCTTTATGCGTCTGGCTCTCACCCTGGCGTTTTATACGGCCTCCCGAAAGTCCATAGGAATAACTCTCCGTGCCACCCCGTTCTCTCCGCCATAAACCTTGCTAAATTTTTCATTTCTCTATAATCCGAATTCACTGTCAATGAATACTCAGTTAAAGATTCTTCCTCTTTTGTTGGGGAAATCACTGAAATAAATAACACTGACTCTGTAGTTATGGCCAGCCTTGACGTAACATCTTTGTTCACTAACATCCCTCTCAATAAAACTATCGACCTGTGTATCAATCTTCTCAAATCGCATAACTCTAAAGCCCTCGATCTAGGTGAAGATAACATACGCTCGCTCCTTGAAATTGCCACTAAAGACCGCGTCTTCTTTTTCAATAATGAACAATACGTACAAACAGAAGGAATATTAATGGGGGGACCCCTCGGGCCCACCTTTGCAAATTTATTCCTTTCTTACCATGAGAAAAAGTGGTCGGGGGACTGTCTGTCCTCAGCATTTTAAACCAATCCTCTCCCGTCGTTACGTAAACGATTGTTTTGTTCTAGTTAAAGCTTCCGATCATATTGAACTTTTCGTAAATATTTAAATTCTAAACATAATAACATTAAATTCACTTCTGAAACTGAAAACGATAATTCTTTACCATTCTTAGACATAAATATTACGCGTAGCAATAATCATTTCGTAACATCAGTTTTTCCTAAACCAACTTTCACAGGGTTGGGAATGAAATTTGACAGTTTCGGACCACTTAAGTATAAACGTAACCTTATACTTACCCTATTAAACCGTTCATACGAGATTTGCTTTAACTACCATCTCCTTCATGCCGAGTTGGAATTCTTTAAAAAGTTCTTACTAGGTAATGGTTTCCCTTCTAAACTTATTGACAGTGTAATAAAAAGATTCATGAACTTAAAATTTTCTAATAAAATTAAAATCGTCGTAACTACAGTACGGAAGAAGGTTGTATATTTTAAACTTCCTTACTGTGGACCTGAAAGTCTTATGTTAAAGAGGAAAATTAGTAAACTGATCAAGAGATTTTATCCACAAATTTCTGTTAAATGTATTTCTACATTAGAACGTCAATTACACTCCTTTTTTAAATTTAAAGATATCATTCCAAAGCCCTTGTGCTCATTAGTTATCTACAAATATACATGTGACGATTGCGCATCGTCGTACGTTGGCATGACTGCGCGCCAACTCCAAATTTGTATCGATGAGCACGAGGGTATTAGTAGCCGCACTAATAATAGACTTACAAATCCCTCCCAACCACACATACGCTCGTACGTTTCCACTCCCATCAGATAGACCACCCAATTAAATCTAATAGCTTTTCAATAATTGCTAAAGCCAATAAACACGACATACGTCTCTTAGAAACAATACTCATTTTCAAATATAAACTGGATATAAATCATCATACCCGATTCCATAACCTCAATATCCTTCAATAAAATTTCCTTTACCCACCTACCAACGAACCAAGTTTGTGCCCTTTAACAAATTCTATGAACTTTTCTTAACTCTCATTCTCTGTTGTGTCTGCGATTGATTAACTTGTACCTGATTTGTTCCTTTTAAGGTTTTATAGATTTAATGTTTAACATTTTAAACTTGTCCATAATGTTCCCCTAAATTATTTTGTAATGTTTTTACTTATATTTATCTTAAAGGTAACCCCCCTCTTTTATGGTTTCTTTTATAATATACTTTAATTATATATATATATATATATATATATATATATATATATATATATATATATATATATATATATATATATATATATAATATATATATCATCTTCTTGGAGACAATGGAAAGATTCAACGAAAATCAACACAGATTCCGATCAGGAAGATCATGCCTATCACAACTTATAGAGCATTATAACAATATCCTAGATGCACTTGAAAGCAATGAAAACTATGATGTCATATATACTGATTTTGCTAAAGCTTTTGACAAATGCGATCATAGTATAATAGCACATAAAATGAAATATATGGGAATAACAGGCAAAGTGGGAAAATGGATCTACAACTTCCTCAGAAATCGACTACAGATGGTCAAAATTCAAGGTGCATCATCATCAGAATCAGAAGTACGCAGCTCAGTACCACAAGGTACAGTGCTGGCCCCACTCCTGTTCATTATCATGCTAACAGACATAGACAGTGAAGTAAACAGCAACAGTATAGTAACATCATTTGCGGACGATACAAAGATCAGCAGAAAAATCAGCGATGCAAACAAAGTAGAGGCCTTGCAGAGAGAGACAAACAAAATATACAAATGGTCAGAAGACAACAATATGACATTTAACACCGAGAAATTTCAGCTCTTGAGATATGGTAGAAATGAGGAACTTAAAAAGACTGCATACGAGTATTATGCTCCAGATAGACAAGAAATTCAGAGAAGCACGAAAGCGGTCGACTGGGGTAATAATGACCGATGATGCCAAATTCGAGACACAAAATCAGATAGCAATAAACAAAGCAAAAAGAGTCGCGGGACAGGTACTAAGAACGTTC
This sequence comes from Bathynomus jamesi, assembly GCA_023014485.1. NCBI lineage: Eukaryota > Metazoa > Arthropoda > Malacostraca > Isopoda > Cirolanidae > Bathynomus > Bathynomus jamesi. The sequence goes on along the minus strand of JAJOZX010000706.1, from coordinate 334,118 downwards.
AAAAGGAGGGACAAGACAGTAATGATTCCCCTGCTGAGAACACTGATCATACCAAAACTTAAATACTGCTCAGTTTTGACGTCCCCATATAAAAAGGAAGAAATTAATAAACTAGAAGAAACGCAGAGACATTTCACAGCCAAGATTGATGGCTGCAAAGAACTCAACTACTGGGAAAGACTATGTAAACTAAATCTGTACTCCCTGGAAAGAAGAGAGGTATACCATAATCTGCATATGGAAAATTATCGAAAAACTGGTACCAAACCTCAAACAAAACCCAATTACCATCCAGACAACGCTGGAAAATAGGAAAGGCAGAATGTGTAGTCTTCCCAAATTAAAGGCCCGACAAGGGACCTCCTTAACTCTGAAGGAAAATAGCTTGGTTGTCAGGGTGCCAAGAATTTTCAACCAGCTTCCAAAGAACCTCAGAAACATTACAGGGGTCAAAGTTGAAGTCTTCAAGAGAAGACTAGATGCCTGGCTCAGGACGGTAGCAGATGAACCGGATGTACCTGGCTATGTACGATGGAGAGCGCAAGAGAGCAAATCGCTCCTCCACACAAGCCAGGACTAGAGGCAGGGCCACCAGCTTGACCTTCGTTTGAAGAAAGACCGACGCACGGAACCCAAACAAGTTTAACAAGGTAACAAGGTATATATATATATCACTATTTTGTTTTTTGGAACTAATTTAAGCAATGCACGTAAATGTGTTGTCTTAGTGTACGTTTGGTACCTGAAGGACAGTTGCTGACAGAAGAATTCCTCGTACACTATTTGTAAATATAATAAAAATATGTTAAAAGGCAACTGAATACTATAAATCGTAATAGTAATTTTTTATGAATGAAAATAGTACAGAAAAAAGCCTTCACTGTTTGTAACCATGACAAGAGAACGTATGAATTTATTTTAGAAACGAATCTCAATTATTTTTTTTAGAAGAATTTCGTCTCAATTTATTTTATTTGAAATTTACCTGTAAAGTGACCATTTCTGTTTGAATATTTATCCAAAAGCTAATTGTAATATTTATTGTTCAATGTTATTCAAATTTAATGTAATGTTCTGAAATCAATATAATAAGTGTAAAGGATTAAATTAAATTTTCATTTGAATATATATATATATATATATACAGTATATATATACACACCAACATGGAAAAATGAAAAGCTATTTCAAGGCTCTTCGTGTATTCAACAGTACACCTCGTCAGGTAAGAAGGGAAAAGTCAAGAAACCAAAAATATATACCTTTATACAGCGTAAATAAAACAGTTAGGAGGGATTAGCCAAACATTAACAAATACTAATTAAAGGAAAAATATATTTTAACAAGATGGGTTCCATTTTATACGTTCCCGAACTGTTATTGAAATTATTTATGAATTAGATGAACATTCTAAAATGTTCCTTTCAGTTATGTCTCTATTTTTAACAAGAATTTTACGACTCTCCCAAATCATACTATTGTTAAACGTACACATATGGTTAAACGATGCATTACAATTATTTGACGTCCTGCACGTACATTTATGCTTTTTTATTCTGACGTCTAAAGTTTTTCCAGTTTGACCTATATAAATTAAGTCACCTTATTTACAACCAATCGAGTAGATAAAGCCAGCTGCATTATCTGGGTTGTATTTTATTAGCCGAGATTTTTACGGTAATTTTATATTTAAAAACTACGTTAGTGTCTATTGTTTAAAATAAGGTCGGAAGATGTTTAAAATTTACATAATAAATTCGGTTAAGGATAATTTTATGATCAAATTCCTTTTCAATTACACTATTATAATACCTTTTCTGGCTTTGCTGAAACAATTTTTTAGAAATGAAATAAGATAACGGCTTAATACCAATGTTCATAATACTGCATGACTCAGAATCTAAAAACGCAGGCCTATAACAATTCTTAATGCTCTGGGAAACATAGAAGAAAAAATTGAAGACTTTATCGCGAGATGATGGTCAGAATAAAAATGAACAATGAACACACACACACACACACACACCACACACACACAGCGCCGTTTCTAGCCATTAGGGAGCCCTAAGCAGTATACCCATTTGAGGCCCCACCCCTCCATCCGCCAACTCACGCCTTACTACATCACCTCAGCACATCTAGTTAACCACAACTAACCTGCTAAATAATAATAATGATGATGATGATGATGATAATAATAATAATAATAATAATAATAATAATAATAATAATAATAATAATGTTTTACAATACTAGAAAAATTAATCATTTAGGAAAGTATAAGCATATAGTAAGAATAAAGTTAAATAATATAGAAATAAGATCTCACAATAGTTATTTACACATAACGACCAAAACGTTTCGTTTGTCTCCGTTTTATCACATTTGTCTCATACAAAAACTTTAATTAATACGACAATAATAATAATAATAATAATAATAATAATAATAATAATAATAATAATAAGGATAATAAGGATAATAATAATAATAATAACAATAATATTAATAATAACTTCAGCTATATTCCTATTTTTGCCCACTGAACTATGACCTGGGAGCCTGTCTAGGGCCCCCTAGTAGCAGCGGGGCCCTAAGCGGCCGCTTAGTCTGCTTATGCCAGGAAACGGCCCTGCACACACACACACACACACACACACACACACACACAGTGCCCAAGCGTGGGAAAGCCGAGAGTGAGAATTTCAAAGGAGGCATTTTCAAATCGGTCTATTTCCAAGTTATGCCATACTCATTCTCATGCACGCCTTTCTTACCTCGCTCCAGGTTAGGTTAATTTAAGTTAGGTTAAGAGAGGTTAGATTAGATTAGGTTAGGTTAAATTAAGTTAGGAAATACTAGCCATTCTCATTTGGCGCCTTCACCGCGAATGAGAATGGAGTGACATTGTTTCTCAAGTGAAGAAATTCTTCTCAAATGTGAATTTTTTGTTTGTGCAGTTTCATTTGGTACTGCGGAAATGGGAATAACATTGAGTGGGAATGGGAATAACATTGAGTGGGAATGGGAATGACATTGAATGGGAATGACATTGAGTGGGAAGTAAGAGACTAGTATATCGAATTAAATCGATTCATAATAAGACTGGATTCTAAATAATTCTACATTATTTTTTCATATCTACGTAATTCAGATATATTAAATTGCAGGACTATTTAATTCCATATTATTCTAATATATCTTATTACGAACTTATTTAATTATGCCTGTATAAATATATTATATATATATATATATATATATATATATATATATATATATTAATATATATTATATATATATATATCAATAGACCTGATTGATGTAAGAAAGAATTACTGTCTTGATTTCTCTATCTCACATAGCCAGGTACACCCGACTCATCCGTGATTGTCCTGAGGTAGGTGTCTAGTCTTCTTTCGAGGACGTCCACATGAGCACCAGTTGTATTTCTAATGTCCTTTGGTAACTAGTTAAATAATCTTGACCCTCTGGCAATAAATCTATTTTCCTTCAGAAGTGAGGCTGTCTCCTGTCTGACTTTCAGTTTGGGAACACTACACATTCTATTTTTCCTATTTTCCAATGTTGTTTGGATAATTGTCTGGTTCAATTTAAGGTTAGGTACTAGGTTCTCCAATAATTTCCATTCCACGCGTATATTTTGATGCACCTTTTTCTTTTTTCAGCAAATATGGATTTAATGTACGTAGTCTTTCCCAGCAATTTAGTTCTTTCCAGCCATTGATTTAGGCTGTGAAATTTCTTGGAATTTCTTCAAGCTTATTAATTTTCTTTTTTTATATGGGGACATCACCAGTGATCAGTATTTCAGTTTCGGTATGATCAGTGTTTTAGCAAGGGAATCATAACTTTCTTGACCCTTCTTTTAAATGTTCTCAATATCTAATCCCGTAAATGCTTTGTTTATCGCTATCTTATTTTGTGTCTCAAATTTCTCATCGTCGGTTATCTTTTGTTTTTGTGTTGCTCTGAATTTTCTGTCTATTTGGGGCATAATATTATCTCTGTTTTAGGTCTTCATTTTTTCCTTATCTTAAGAGTTGAGAATTTTAATATTTTTTTCATATTTTCACATTTCAAAATTTCATATTGTCTTCTGACCATCTGTATAATCTGTTGCGTTCGTTCGTAAGGCTTCTGCGTTTCTAATTTTTTGCTGACTTTTGTATCATCCGCAAAGGATGTTATTGTACTGTTTTTGGTTACTTCGTTTTCTATCTGTTAGTATGATATCTACGTATATATGTTAGCATGATGATGAATAGAAGTGGGGCTAATACTGTTCCTTGTGGTGCTGAGCTACGTAATTCTGATTCTGATATTCCTTCGAAGAGAACCACTCCGGTTGAGGGACTTGGAAAAATGAAGATATTCACCTTTGTGTCCATCACTTGTGATAATAACAATCTTCCTTTTGAATGAAAACGAGATCTGTAAAATAAATTTCTGAAAAAATTACGGAGGTTAAAGACATATCGGAGAGTCTTGTGAGCTTCATGATTTTCATGACCTTAAATTTTCATACATTCTTCCTCCCCGCTCCATAAGAAGATAGAAGCCATTCAACTGTTACGTTTAAGATAGAAAAACGAAAGACGAGTACTGGTCTCGCCTACGAACGCCGAAACTGTTTGTAATGTCTCGTTTTCTGTATGAGCTTGTAAGTGCTGAGCAATACTCAATTATTGGTAGAACTAAACGGTTTCATAACTTTAGCATGATGTGTGCTTTTCTGCTGTGGAAGTTTTTCCAGATAATTCCCACAATTTTCTAGCTTTTATGATTTTAATGTTATAGCACTCTCTAGATTTTACATCCAATGGCATTATTACTCCAAGATCCCTGATTTGTGAGTTTGACGTTATATGTTTGGCTTGCAGTGTTTTGTACCTTTTATTCTGTAGCATCTCGTTGTTACCATATCTTATGAATTGGAACTATTCTTAGTTGAACTTCTCGTCTTCCGTCCACTTGAATAATGTTTCAATGTCGTTTTGTAATTTTCTATGTCACCTTCATTTGATATTTCTTTGCATATTTTTGCATCATCCGCGAAACACGATAACTGTCCTTAATATCTGCATTAATGTCTGCAATCATTATTATAAACAGCACGGGAGCTAATGCTGTATCTTGTGGAACAGAGCTCACGACTTCTGAGACTTCAGATTGAACTCAATTTACTACCACTTTTTGTGTTCATTTAGCCAGGAAATTAAATATCCATCGTCCAAGCTTCTTAGCATTTACTGTATTCTTAAGTTTGTATGCTATAATTCCATAATCACATTTATCGAAGGCTTTAGCAAAATCGGTGTATATTACAGCTATATTTTGACCTCGAACCAATGTTTCCAGTATTTCCGCTTGGGGGTCTAATAACTGTGATAGGCATGCCCTGAAGGCACGTTGGTTCGGATTGAATAAATTCTTTTCTTATAGGTAGTCTAGCAATTTCGTCTCTAATTACACGTTCGAAGCACTTTATAAGGTGAGAAGTGAGAGCTACTCTAAATCCATTTATAGGTTCCTGTCCGAACTTGTTCTTGACTGATTTGTAGCTATGTCAAAGAATTAATCTGGATTTTCTACTTTCTTCTCGGACTTACGGGTGATGAATATTGAGTTAAATTGTTCCTTAAATCTTTAAATAGACCAATACTCTCTTTACATTGCACTTTTCTTTCCGCAAACGTGTAGAAGTATTTTGGCTTATTTTTTGTGTTTTCCACTACCTTCTTTTCCTCCTCGTTAGTCTTGTAGATAAATCTTTAAGTCCATTTCTATTTTGCATAATTTTTTCTCTAGTTTAAGTTCTCTTGCTTCAGCTTGCTTCAGTTCTACATCCGTGGAGATGTTTTACAGTTTGTTTCCGAAGTCTAAATAATCTGATTTTTTTCCAATCTTGCTACATTTTCATTTTTGTCTCTTCGGGATATGTTTCAGCGATATAGGTTTAGTTTCGTTGTACAGAGTGTTTATAAAGTCCCTAGCTATTTCAGTGAAAACGTAGCAAAAAGGGTAAAACTCAATAGCAATATAATAGAAGGCATACATTTAATGAATACTTAAGCATATGATTCTACATGAGCACCATCAGTGTCTCTACAGAGTTTGAATCTGTCAGCAGCATTGCAGAACACATTTTGGAGCATGACAGGGGTTATTTTTGTAACTGCTGTTACGATACGAGCACGTAAATGTCCCAACTTCATTCAGATGGCATTTTAAACACCGTCGTCTTTCAACAAGATGGGGCACCGTGTCATTACGCAAACATTGTTCGGGAGTACCTAAATAAACGATTTCCAAATCGGTGGATCGGACGTAGAGGCAACAGGCCCTGGGGGGGGCTCGATCTTCTGACCTAACGCCCTTGGATTTTTTGCATGGGGCTTTATCAAATCAAACGTCTATCAGACGAGGATTACAGATCCGCAAGATTTACGTGCTCGTATCGTAACAGCAGTTACAAAAATAACCCTGTCATGCTCCAAAATGTGTTCCGCAATGCTGCTGACAGATTCGAACTCTGAGAGATACTGATGGTGCTCATGTGGAATCATATGCTTAAGTATTCATTAAATGTATGCCTTCTATTATATTGTTATTGCAATTTACCCTTTTTGCTACGTTTTCACTGAAACAGATAGGGACTTTATAAACACCCTGTATTATAGATAGTATTTCTTCTGGCGTCTTCTCGTGAAGTAGCAAGAACGCGGGAAAAGTTCTAAATAAATAGGTGACGAATACACAGTCATTCCAACTGGCCAATTAATTTTTTATTAGCTTGATTATTTTCTATTTATCAACTCTTTAAATGTTTGAAATCTTTTCAATTTTTTATAGACTTTATTTCTTCGAGGATCTTTTCTCCAAAACTGTCCAAATGGCGTGCATGAATGAAATACAGAGCCACATTGAGACACCAAAGTAATTTCGTTATTCATTCTTACCACCAACAAAAATTTCTAAAAAGTGAAGGAGGTGAAGGAAGAAGACATTGAAAACAAATCGTTTCGACCCTCAAGCAAAACCACTCCATTGTTAAATGCTTAAATAAAAAAAACTTACCACTTCTTTCTTACGGCACTTCCACTGCTAATAATCCGCCCATGATTTTAAGAGGTAGAAATGAAAGCGATATTGATTAGAAGAATATATTAAGTGTTTACTAGAGAAAAGCCTGATAAGTTAAGCGTAATGAGGTACATATAAGCAGCATTTACATTTAATACGGTTGTTGCACTTAATCTCTTAACATTATATGTTGTTTCAACATCAATTCATATATGAGATTCACATTAAATTTACAATAAGTGATATAAAGTACATATATTATATAATTTCGATAGCGATATATATATATATATATATATATATATATATATATATATAATATATATATATATTATATATAATATATATATATATATATATATATATATATATGTGTGATGAATTTCACAATTAAATACATGAAATTAATATATGGCGCAAACCCACAGGGAAAAATGGAAGACGATACAAAGGTCTTTCGTGCATGCATTAGTAAACTTCGCCATTCCTTGACGAGGTGTACCGCCAAATACACGAAAGACTTTGGAATCGCTTTTCATTTCCCCTTGTGGGTTTGCATGATATATATGTATATTAAAACCAGAAAATATTAAATTTACATATGTTTTTGAATATTTTAGTACAGCTTAAAACTTAAAGTATGGACCAAAATATTTTCAAAATATTATTTTCATTTATACAAAGTTGTTAATTTGAACCTTTTTTCATTTGATTTACGGTTATGTGAGATAGTTTAATAGAGACATTATGATGGTCAATGTAGTTTATACAACCAAACAAAGAATTCAAGTTATACGTTATTAATACGGTTTAACGTAGGTATGATGAAGTCGTAGATATGTTTAGACTTTTGTCGTAATCCTTATGGTATGGTAGTTACAGAGTTTTAAAGCGTAACAGTTACAGTATATAAAGAATACAGTAAAGCAGTGGTTCCCTACTTTTTTTGTATGGTTACCCAACTAATCCAGTTCTATTATCCCAGTCATTAGATATTATTTTTTATAACTTCTGGATCGATTGTCATTACCCCCATAAAATAGTTGTCATTACCAAAGTTGGGTAATTTACCCCTAGGTTGGGAACCACTGCAGTAAAGGGTAACATTCATTTGAAGTTTAGAACTTCAACAAAAAGTGGAAATTTGTATCCTCAGTCAATCTACAAATAAAAAATAAATAATGTAGAAACGAAACGTCTGAAGCAAAATACATTTCGACAAATATCCTCCATTGTTACAAATCAGAAATCTAACTCGGACATTTTCAGTGAACACAACATGTCAACAGTCAGTGAACTAGCCACAAAATAGTTACAAAATAGCCACTTAGTTGTTGTGAACTACTGTGTTTAAAGGTCATTATAAAGTTAGTTATTTTCATACTTTGCACGTTTACGAAGCCTAAAGCGAGTCTTTTTTATATTCTTGAAATGAGCTTTGACTAAATTTTCATTTTGCACCTACAAGTTGTGCCTACAAAGATTTAAGATCTGGTAAATGCGTCTCTCTTATGCGTCACTGGTAATCGGGTGTTTAGGTTTAACGCTTCAGCAAACATCGCATTTTTCTTTCGTTTGTGTAAAAATATTTAGCAATATACATTAAAAAAAAAACCTGAAAAAGATCAGCAAAAACCAAAGGAGAAAATTGAACTTAAATTGTTGAAATCATACTCTTTGTTTAACTAAAAACCTAAAAGAAGGATTTATGTAAATTAAATAAAAAGGTATATTCAATACTTTAAATAATTAATTATAAATGTCCCATGAATATGAATATCTAAAGTTTCAAAATGAAGAATAGCAAACCTACAAAAAAAAAAATTAAAAATAGTTAAAATATTTCTCCAATTTCGAGAGCCGCGTGCAAAATGGGTGTAACGCAAACCAGTAAATATGTAGTTTTGGGGGCCACACTTTGGCAATGCCCACGACCCCTGACTGGTCGAAAGTTAGTGACGCGAGAAATTACTAACCACTCTCGAACGACTTAGCGTACGCTTAACCCGAACATAAGGTTCACTCCGAGTGTTCCACGTATAAAATGAGTGGAATTTCGACTTTATCAAAACTCTGGTGGGCACCAAAACTACATATTAGCCCTGAAACCTTTATTATAAGTACAAGGTAATAATTTCTATTTCAAATAGGCTTATCCTTCCACTAATAATTTTACTATGATATAATTGCGTTGTATTGCACTTTTTATACCCCCCCCCAAAAAAAAAACAAAAAAAATTTGGATACGCCTTTTTCGCGTTAGGACCACCGAATTTTTAGCTAAAAATTTAAAAATATTTCACTAAAAACTATCTAAATATTATATTTCGCGAACTTTTATTGTACATAAAATACAATTTTAAAAAAAAGCAACTTATTTAGGAACTAATACAGTATTTATAATAAACGAAGAACCATCATTATTGAATAAAATTATCATTTCTAAAAAAACACTTTATAATTTCCGTTAATTTAACAATTGCAAAATACGCTTAAACTTAGTTTATTGTAGGAAAATGGACATTATTTCTACCAATTTAGTTTTAGGTTTCAATTCTCCTTAGATTAGCTACTTGGATCGGATTTAAAAGGCAAATTAAGTTTAGACTTATCCTATATGTAACACCATTAATAATAATAATAATAATATATATATATATATATATATATATATATATATATATAATAAATATATATATATATATATATACAGTAATATATAATATATATATATATATATATATATCTATATATATATATATATATATATATATATATATACTTCCAGGTTGTTTTAAAAACTATGAGTATATAACACAAATATAAGAAATTCACATATGATTGTAAATTGTAAATTAGATAACGTTTAGTCCACTGAGGAAAACTTAATAATAATAATAATAATAATAATAATAATAATAATATAATAATAATTTAACACATACCAACGGCCAGTGAGAAGTGATAAACAATCGATGATGTTCCGTTGCTATGGAAACAGGCGCTCTGGACTAGAGAAACTGGGAACAGTGGTGATAAGTGAGTAGAGATATAAACAATCGATGAGATTCTGTTACTATAGAAACGAGCGTTTGACGCTTGTCTTAACTATAGTTTGCTTATAAATATACTTCAGATTAATGCGTTACTATTACAGTGCACAAAACTAACAACAATATACAATACAAAGTTGTGTTTTCATAAGAATCCTTAATTATGTATTTACAAATATATTGTTTGAAATCTTAATTAACACAAAACATTCATATTAATTAAGTGTTTCATTATGACGCATTACGAGTTTATTTTTCAATCCGGAGGTTTCGCTTATGTACCGATAATCCTCGTCGAGTAGAATGAAAATCCCGGTACACGGAAACCCAAAGACGAGGAATGAATTCATTACCAAATAACTCTAATGTAATTTGAAGGAATGTTATCTGTCATAAGAAAATAGGCAGAAAAAAGCGAGAAATACATAGAAGTGCTGCAGCCTCTTTTTCTTTTCTCTTTGTGGCACAGGCGGGCGTAGTTCAGCCATTAATGGATAAAGGACGAATGGACTTGTTCTTCAGAAATTTTACATACCCTAAATACACTTTACAAACCATTCCTTTCAATCTCTGCTCGGCTTCACAAGAAAACGAAGATATATATATATATATATATATATATATATATATATATATATATATATATATATAACTCACTACTTCACCAGACCAACTCAAGAGGAGGGCGACAAGCTTGACCTTCGTGAAATGAAGAATCATCGCACGGAACATTTGAAAGGTTGAAAGGTATATATATATATATATATATATATATATATATATATATATATATATATATATTTTTTTTTTATTTTTTATTTTTTTTTCAATGGGATTAAAGTAATTCTCACAAGCAAACTATTACTGTAAAGAAAAACTTTTATTTTTTATTTAATTTTAAAATATAATAATAAGAGAGTTTATTTTAAATTAATCGTGTTTAAATAAAATTTATCTTTTGAAAATAATATCAAAATCGTGAGTGTACCACGAGTTATAGTCACCGCTTTTGAATTTGTGAATCATATTACATCTGAGCAACTTTTAAAGTAGTAAATCCTTTTGTTTTTCTTTAACCTTTATTAAGTCGATGGTTTAGTCCACTGCACTAACCTTATCAACCATTTTTAATGTGTTTCATAAAAATTATATAATATATATATATATATATATATATATATAGTTAAAAAATACACAAAACGTGTAAAAAGTAATAAAATAGCTAAAATCCCCAAAATTTAAAAGATGAAACAAAAACATCACTAAAAAACGCGAAGCTTTCGAGGGAGACAACCCCTCTTCATTCAGGCGGTGGAGGAAGAGGCGAATGAAGAGGGTTGTCTCCTTCGAAAAGCTTCTCGGTTTTAAATGTTTTATATCTTATCTTTTAAAGTTGGGAGATTTTAGGTGTGTATATATATATATATATAATATATATATATATATATATATATATATACACACAAAAGGTTAACATTAGTCAATTGTTTTGCACTTTAATTCTGGTTTAAAATTCACACACTGTAAAAATTTTTTTTTACAGTTTATTTGAAGTTCGTAAAAGATTTTCCCATCATAAAAATATATATTTTTTAACTCATCAAATGGTTATTGATTTTAAAAACTTTTAAATCTTTTGATTTCTTAGGTAGTAAATTTTATTATAATATCATATATCAAAATATAAACAAAACAAAAAAAAATTTTAAATCGCCCTTCAACAGGGTGTCCATGAAATTTTGACGCTTTTCCAAATGCATTTTAACTCCGTTGTTAAACGCTTAAAAGTTGAGTCTCGAAGCAAAATGCGAAAGAATATTTGGCAAAAATAGCTTCACGTTGCTTTTACTCCATTTACTGACCACGAACTTATTTCATTTTACTCACTACAAAGCAGTTTTTCGCTCAAGGAAACTTACTAAGAGAGGAATTTTTTTATTAAAAAAAAAATAGTATATATCTGAAGACTGTTTACCTTCTTTGTAACGGCAAGGGTCATATGACGGAGAGGATCTACACCTCTACGTGGGATCCGAACCACGGGTCACTACGTCATCTGAACGCGGAGGATGGTCACCCTTCCAGCTACTGAGCAAAGCCAATGTCAATTAACCTTGGTGATCTAATGGAGTTTCGATGTGACCACAATATAAGTCTACTTAGAAAGTGATTTATTGAAAATGCAAAAGTTCTAACTTAGAAATGAGTTAAGAAGAAATGAGTCAACTCATTTCTTCTTAACTCATTTCTCCTTAAAAAGAAATGAGTTAAGAATTAATTTAAAAATAATTTAGGAGTGAACTTACTTACAAATGATTTTAAATTGAGAGGAGTTTACTTACAAAGAGTTTACTAATGAGTTTAGTTAGAAGGGAGTTTATTACGTGGAATCTTACTTATGTAGAAATTGAGTTACTTACAGATGAGTTTATTTACAGAGGAGTTTATTTAGAATGGAATTTTTCTTAAAAATGAGCTTACTCGGATACAAGTTATAAATAGTTTTGAGAGTTTATAAAAATCTGTTGAAAATAGTACAAAAGTGTTTGATAGTTTTTACGAATTAATTTCATAAATGGTTTTCGGTTTGGTTCTTTTGAACAACTTTTTATGAACAATTTATAAACTCGAAAACTCGACATTGAACTCAATAATGAACTTCACTAAAATTGTGAGGCAGATTTTCAATTAAAATATCTCAGTCTCTCTCTTATATTTAAAGGAAATTGATGCTTTTAATGAGAACGATTGATTGTTTTAAGCAAAACTGCGCAATTCAAACAGACCAAATTGGTTTTTAAGTTACCCGTGACTAATATTTTCAGTCAGATTCTGTTTACCAAATTGTGAGATGCGATTAATTTTTAATGGCTTCAAAATGGATGGTAAAGGTCTCATTAAGAATATGAAAGGAACAAGGATCGAACGAAAACTTCGCAAATTATCCGGAGACTTTTGTATCCTAGTTTTAAAGTGTTAAATACCACGTTAAAAAAAAATAACAAGAAGAAAAAGAACACAAGTGGTTGAACGCCACGAAAAACCACAAACAAACAAAAAACAAACAAACTGACAAGAAGTAATCACAAACCATTTGTAGAAATGGTTCTCTTTTTTTTTTTCTGTGAAAATTTGTGGACATTCAAATCTTTCTCCTACTTTTTTCAAACTTCTGAATGTGAAATAGTGAATTATAATGAATAATGATGAGCCAAACCACAGAGTGATCGAACACTTGAGAATTACAGGGTGTCTCAGAAGTCGCGCACCATGTTTATAGGTGTGGATTACCTATAAATATGGTACGCGACTTCTGAGACACCCTGTATGTATTTTCTGAAATAGTTCTCCATTCTTAAGGAATGTCAAACACTGCACTACTTATTGAAAAAGTTCGTACCACTGACTTGAACAAAATATACCTTGTGTGTATATATATATATATATATATATATGTAAAGAACGACGCTTGTGTAGAAGAGCGTCCGCACAAGATGGGGAGAGAGAACAAACAAATGAAAAATGAGGCACCCCCTCAGGAATCGAACCCGGGATCATCCAATTGCCGGTCGGATATGCTAACCACTGCACCAAGGTCCCCAATCAGTCACAACTCGTAATTCTCCCACATACGAGCGGAATCGAATGCCCTGAGGGGGCACCTTCTCATGCCTTACATATATACATTTTAATTGCAAACAACACTCAGTATAATTAATGTAAAGAACGACGTTTGTGTAGAAGAGCGTCCGCACAAGATGGGGACGCTCTTCTACACAAGCATCGTTCTTTTCATTAATTATACTGTGTGTTGTTTGCAGTTAAAAAAAAGATATATATATATATATACACCTTGGACAATATATATACCTTGGACAAAAAGGAATATACCAATGACCTTGACATTTTACAATTTTACTTCGAGTTCATATGTATGAAAAGAAATTATTTTTAATTCCCCAGTTATTGCAAAAGATAGGCCTAAAGTTTCAAATTTCACGTAAATATGAATCTCGGAAAAAAGAGATAAACCAGACCAGGATTACCATGCCATTAAAAATGATACACTAAACATACAATGAAATTAGTAGTACCATTTCGATTCGTAGATTCGCGAAAGTGGATTTCGCCATTAAAATAGAGAATATTGTAATTATCAGTGACCTGATTTATTCAAGGAGAATAACTTGATATTCTTAAACAAAAATTATTCTCAAATTTTACGATATAATATTAATTTAAAGCAACATTTTAGTAATATTATAATATTAATTACATTTTCAAAAATGAATACAACCACAATAGTATTGAGGGCCGCATCCGCAGTATTCTCAAATGTAACTGCCCGCCCAATAACACCGAACAAGAACCAAGAACCAAGAACTGTCCAAGAACTGCCCAAGAACTGTCAAAATTGACCAGAAAACATCCACTATCCAATCCAACTGAATACCAACATTTTTAACCCTGTAAATTTATTATACATAAATATACAAGGCCTACCTATATACTGACTATACAGACTGCAAAGTACAATACTTGCGTAATTTAGCTGTGGAAACCAGCATACATATCATATGCCTAACGGAAACACACTTACATAAATGCGAGAAAGGCTGTCAAAACTGCATCGAGGATACTGAGCTAGCAATACTTGACTACAACATATACAGAGCGGATAGATTTGCTAGAAGAGGAGGAAGGTGTTACAGCTACGTGAAAAACACATTCACATGTGAAGTGAAGGTAAGCAAATCAAACAATACAGTCGAAATTCTTACTTTAGAAATAAAAGAACTGAACCTAGTCATTACGAACGTGTACAGACCACCAAACACCACAAAAAGTGAATTCCAATTCATTAAAAATTAAATAAAAAATATGAAACCAATTCTCTCCTGCACCAAGTCCCCCAAATGAGGCGGGATGCTGCAGAGGAGTCAACCGCAGATCGATTCTGAACCGTCGTTCGAAACCATCATAAGTTATCATAAGATATATAATATTTCATTATACTCAAACTTACCTCATAGAAACAATATAAAAATATTTAGGCGTGTGTGGGTATGTATGGGTGGGTGTGTTTTTGTAATTAAGAGCAGACGATATCTGCAGCGATGATTGTTTTTACATTACATTTACCTTCCCTCAGAGAGAGAGAGAGAGAGAGAGAGAGAGAGAGAGAGAGAGAGGTATTACAAAGTTACAAAGTAATTTATACAATATCTTCTTTACTTTTCGGTGTGTTTCAACTTTAAACATCTTCGCCTCGACCACATCAATTTTTAGTCTTTCGGAATCCTACATTACAAAGATTATTTTCCTTTATCCTCTTTTCAACATCTTTGGCTCAGTACAGATTAGAAGGGGATTTTGTTTTTGATTTTTTAAGAAAATTCAGACAGGATTTCCGTTTAAAATTTCCTCCAAAGAATTTCAAGGAACAATACGAGAGGCTGAAGATGCCTGAAACGGGAAGGAATAAATTGTATATTTATTTATAAACTAAGCAACACCAAACGTTTATCATACAAAAAAATCCTATAAGCTTTATACGCAACATTTTCTAGAATTGTAACTAAGCTGTATTCGCTGTGGCATGAGATCCGGTCTACAAATAATGTTAGGTTAACTTTGCAATGACTATAGCCTATGTTACACATTAAGATTTACAACTGGTTTTGGCTTTTGGTTGTCTGAAATAAGTTTAAGAACAAATTGTATTCATATATTTAAAAACAATGGCTTTAACTTATTAAAACAAATTATATTAATGTACAACTATTGTTGATCTCAAATTATTTCAAAATACAGGATGACCACAATGCCCTGTTACTCCCATTTTTTCTCACAATACATTATTTACGAAAGAAAAAGTTGGAAAACAAAGATATCACACAACAGAGGAGTTGAAACAAGCAGGCAATGATTCATTTCGCCTAATTACTCCATCCACGTTAAAAGAAATGACACGGTTTATTCTCTGTCATAAGAATAAAGGTGCTCATGCCGATGTGTAAAAATGTTCAATTTGTTCATTTGTGGGTGAATGAATAAATAACAGATAACTGTAATCATAATTATTTTACATATTTCAGTTGTTGGTCAGAGCGTTAAGGTAAAAAAAAAGGGGGTAACAGGACATTATGGACGCACTATACAAAATACAGATATGTATCGCCTACAAAACTAATTAAAATACATAAACTCAGTATCTGTTTCATAGTGCATAACATCGAGTCCCTGATCGTGTTTGGAAACCTAATGCAAAGTTTAATTCTCTTTGTTTTACTATTTATTCTCCTCACCTGATTGCAGTCACCCCTCGAGTGCAAAGAGTGCCACTGAGCCACAGCGTGCCTCTCCGATACCAACATGCTCGACCAATGACCCGCTTCGCTCGGACCTAAAAATTTAATTTATTAGGTATTTGTATCAAGAATGGTATCAGGAATGATCCTTTGGTTGATTGGTTGATATAATTGTTCGTTTGGTGGGAGGGGTGATCTATGGTTGCTACTTTGTAGCTTTATTCATACGAAATAAACAACTAGTGTTCATTCTTCAACCAAATGTTTTAAATTCTTAATTATTTTAAACATAACAAAAAAAGTTTTAAATCATGAAATCTGTCTGATCATGTCTTAAATTTTCTTCTTTAATGAATGAGGTCCGAAAGGGCAAAATGAGTACCTTAAAATTTTTTCACGAAAACTTAAAACATTGGATTAAGTTTTGAAAAGAAAACATACAGTAATTTTTTAATTCTAAACTGTTTTCTAGCATACAGAATACTGTAGGTTTCAGCATAAATTTCTGTATAGGATTGAAACTAGAGAATTTGTTAAAACTGCAAAGAAATTGAAATAATTCATATTAGTGTTGTCTTACTGTACATGTTAGTGAACATTATCAGTCTGACTAAATGTCTAAACCATCTATTAATAACTAGTGATTTTAAAAGCTCATATTATGAGTATATAAATAATTGCATGAATATCTTCTTTCCGACCACAGACCCGTTGAATTATTATTGATATGAATAATTCGGAAAGACAATAAGAAGGTTTCAGAAACTGCATTAAATAGTCAACTTTAAATGGTCACCAAAACTTTAAATACAAACAAGAACTAAAGAATCATATTACTTGACATGTTAGAATTGCTGTAGTATGGATGCGACAAGGATCGTTATAATAGCGATATTTATAATTTCACTCATGTACGGCCTATACTATAATATTAGTATTGTTATTATTACTGCAGTAAGAGAAACAGGAAGTAACTTAGATAAGTCAAGGAATCGTAATTCTAAAGTTATCTCAGACTGAAATAATGTCAAAGTTCCCATCATCTGGAACTTAGGAATGCATTTGACGCGTAGAACTTTGTCGTTAAACCAAGAATAGGCCCAGTATACTCGCGCTCATGACCGGAATGTGAACGTTATGTGAAAATGTTATAGAACTATGAAAACAAGATAGTACTCTATTGCGTGTGAAGCTCATTCAAATAATGTCAGCAAATTTTTGAAAATATAAATGAAACGACTAATAAGCCCTTCTCTCCAACTTCCACAGTCGATGGCGTCTCTCGAGCTCAAAAACATTGTGACTCTCTGGAAACATCATTACCTGAGTACTCGTATTGTCGATAATATGACTAGACAGAATCTGAAATTGCTTTACCTTTTTTAATAAATGATTCAGTAATAGGTCTACATATTGAGGCGTCAGTATTAAAACTGAATTCCCTATAAAAGAAATTAAAACAGGACCTCTTTGTAAAAAATTGTCAAGAAAATTTCTAATAAAAAAAAAATCTGAAGTTTTTGTTCAAGCATATATTATTAACAGGTACCGTATGCGTCAGTTATCAAAGAAATAACAGAAAAAATGGTGAACCTGCAGACCGCCGCAGAAATAAAATGAGCACACAAAAGTACTGGAACACACCCGTTTACGTGCAAAAGCTAACAACCAGAGCACATGAGGTTTCTATCAAGATGACGCGAAGTTTACACGGGTGAAAAGATGCTTTGCATTGTTGGAGATCGCTACGTATCACATTTTACTCGTGGACGAGTAATTGGCAGTCAGGCTGTGGTCGGAGAGAGACAGAGAGACAGATCAATTTTTATTTTACTTTAAACATGTAGCTTAATTGTGGCTTGGTTTCACAATGCCAATGAAAACTCAGCGCCCAGGAAGATCATCTACTGTTATAGAACGAATCAAAATCTTCCTTGTTCTTCAGGTAACGTCCAATCCACGCCCAAGGATTTCCGACATCGTCAACGGTGTAAATTTGTGAAAACCTTAGTTCTTGAAAGCAAATATAAAATACGAATTCGAATGGCCAAAAGGAATAATTACAAGACTGAATTTTTAAAGTTTGTTCATTATCAAATGATTTTCTACATCCCATCAGTGTAGGTCAAATGGAAGCACATGGGTGTGAGAAAATCAAAACAGCCTACGAAAATTCTACATCACAGCGTGGAGACTTTAGTTGTGGCATGGCCAGAAATATGAGATACTGAAAAGTATGAATTCATATTTGTCTATAGACGTCTGAATTCCAGTAAATGCGTATCTACCCTTTAGAAATAAAACAAGTACTAAAACGTATTAGGGCATAGTAGATGCCCATTTTCTTCCTGTGGGACTCTTGATAACAAAGCGTTCAAGTTGTTAAAAAACGCGGATTAGAATGGCATCCAATACCCGAAACTCGAACGTAGGAGTTCAGTATCCCAAATATTTTTCCCCCCAAGGAAATAATAGGAAATAACCAAGGGAGTAACCTTGGTTTTACCGAAAGCAATAGGGTATAGTTTAATAAAGCACACTGCAGATAATTCAACGGCCACTAATCGTTTGGTTCAATCCTTGATTCACTCTTGTTATATACGTATGTCCTCCAAAGTATGGATAGTTTACGAAGGAAAGCAATTTTCATATAAACTGTTTTTCATGTCCGATCAAAACCAAATTATTACTTTTATTTTGTTTAATTATTTTATGTTGCAATTATCGTATATCATCATTTAAAGTTTTACTATTTTTGCTATGTGAAATGTTGTCATTGCTTCCCTAAGGCGTTGCATTTCATATTGATATTGGTATTAGTAGAGGATTATATAAGAACCAAATGTATTTATATACTGCAAATAGTTTGTATATTTTGTATTATCTTAGTGTTAACAAAGAAAAAGGAAGAAAGAAAGAAAATTAAAATGGCCGCACTTTGGTAAAACAAGTTACAGTTAAAAAAATAAATTTTATTGGTGTTGAACCCACAAAATACTATCAATGAATACCTGTACTATGTTTCCCAATGACGACTCGCCCGATGAATTCGTCCCTGACGACGCCCGCAGTAAAGTCCCAAACAGTGACGACAACGGACGTTTCTCGAAGTTCAGCGGCGGAGAGGCGGAAACTGAAGCTCTCATGGAAAGACGGTTCCAAAGAGTTCCGCTTCACACTCGTCTTCTTTGATTTGTGGTAGCGCCCTTTCACCACTAAAGACACTCTGACGTACGGATCTAAAGAGGGACGATATACTGTGTATATATATATATATATATTATACGCCCATGGAGGTGAATTGAAATTAATTACTCCAAGAGGGTATAATATGTACTTCTATGTCTCTATGTCTGACTTCCTGCAATCACAGAGCACTTTGTGGATCCTGTAGACTCCTTATCACCAGTTCACGATAGTCAAAGATCAAAAGAAACACGTCGGCAGTTTAGTAATTTAATTGAATTTAGGCAAGATGAGTAATTTCAATAGTAAATCAAGTATATATATATATATAGATTTCTTTCAATAACGTTTATGATCACATTTATGTTTTTAATTTGTTATAATGGATGAACTTTATCTTCACAAGAGTTAATAATATGAATATTTCTTCCAATCAAAGTTTATAAGTATAATAATAGTTAATTCTTAATTGTAGGATATTAAATAAGCCAGAGACCGCTCTAAGACACACTTGTCCGTTCTGAGTCTCCAAGCTTGTATGAGTCAATTGCTGTTTACTGCCTTTTCCTACATTCAGATTCCAATTGAAAACCCATTAATCTTCCAATTCCAAAAGCAATTCCCTAACGAGCTGACTTTCCCTCGTCAGCCCGGAGACCCGTCTCCTCGGAATCTGTCGTAAGGGCGTTGAGCCCCTTCTAATCTAGTCAAAGGAACGGAACCTGCCTACGCCACCACGCAAGCGTTTCACGTCACCTGAGAACTTTGGAGAAGCGAGCGTCTCACAATCCATTGTGTTTTCCAGGTGAAATCAAAGAAACCGTCCGCGTCACTGGCGTGTGAATTGCGTTCGGAAGGAAATAAGTCATACACTAGCGTGTGAATTATTAAATGAATGAAATTACATAAAAATAATTGTCATCAGGGCGCGGCTTTACTTCGATGATAAATCAAAATATAACATGTATAATATATATATATATATATTCATCACAAAAAGAAATTGTTGCCCCCACCCCCTTTAACCGTACACATAAATTCAAGCCATGTTCAGCGAATACAATCGGCCAAACTTCTGGGAATTACCATCAATTCAAACCTCTCATTCAAAAAACACACTGAAGATCTATGCAACAAATTAGCCAAAGTCTCATTCATAATTAAGAAAGTAGGTGCAGCACTCCCAGAACAGGTTCTCTGATCCATACACTTCACCATAGTGTACCCACACCTTTAATACTGCACTAGTGCTTAGGAGGCACACGTCAGTATTCGCTACAACCATTGGTAGTGATGCAAGAAAGATTGATTAGGTAACTCTATAAAGCCAACAAACATAATGAAAGTACAGATCAAATGTTCCACGAGTTAAAAATTCTCAAAATAAGAGAACTCTATCCTGCCTCATATTTGTACAAATAGTTCATAATACTGCACCAGAAATCATCCAAAACAAAATATTAGCTTCCCAAACACAAGACAATCAAACACATAAATCAAAAAACCGAATTATACTCTATAGTCTAGATCAGTGCTGTCCAACTTCTATAAAGCGCGGCCAAGATGTTGCCTATAATCATACACTGTTGGTTAATACGACTTAGGAACCCGCTGAATGTTGTTCTCCCTACTAGAAATGACAAAATAGGGAAGAAAATTCAGAAATGAAATTTGGCAAACGTCCATTCCGCGGGCCGCAAGTTGGACAGCGCTGGTCTAGATTGTGCGACTAGATCCTTATCTTCAACAGGTCTAAACCTTTGGAACACACTTGATCAAGAGATAAAACAATATAAAAATTAAAAATCTTCCAAATGAACTGAAAGACAAATTCATGAAATCATACGAGCCATAATTCTGTATCCCGTCTTCCGTAACAAAATTAAACTAAATTCCTATATACTCTTGTTTCCATAATAATAATATATGAATCTATATTTCCATATAGGGAAACGAAAATATATTGATAACTGGTAAAATAAAACAAAATATGCACAAGGTCAAGGCATTTAAGGTTGTTAAGATACACAATTACCAAGGTAATTAATATTTCGATATTTAATTATATAATTATTTAATATTTAATTAGATTTCATTGTCTAATATCACAGTAAATACGAAGGTATAATCTTAGCTGAATACCTATATGTAATTACATGTAATTATGTGAATGTGTAGAATATCCACACTGTATGTATTTAATATATGTTTGTGCAGTTGCGCTCATTATTCGTAGGACACGCTTGAGAACAGATAGCGACACCTGGCATATATTTGTAACATTTTATGAATGAATGTTTAGTGAGTGAGCGCTGATTGGTTGGTTGATTCATTGCCAAATGTCTTAATATAATTATTTCCATTCATCACTCTGGTTTACATATTAGTAAGGAAACATAAATGAATAATTAAATATAAATTCAAGAAGCGGATATATATTAACAAGGGGGTGTCAATGAAGTGAATAAAAAATAGTCTTGTAAAAACTGAAAAAAAAACCTTCGAGAGTGATGACAGTGTTCATGGTATTGGCAAGCCTGAATGAACTGAAGTTTCAATGTATAAAAACAGAGCCGTTGGTAGACATTTTTGTGCCCTGAGCAAATTCCACGACTTGCACAACCCATCCCCACTGTATTTATTTATTTATTTATTTATTTACACTTAATTTGAACATAGATTCAGATATTATTTTGTGTTATAACAAAGACAGAGCAAAAACCTGACATATATATATATATATATATATATATATATACACATTTCAACTGCAAAGAACACGCAGTATAATTAACGTAAAGAACGACGCTTGTATAGGAGAACATTCCGCGCAAGATGAGGAGGGAGAACGAACAAATGAAAAAATGAGGTAACCACCCGGGAATCGAACCCGGGATCTTCCGATTGCCGGTCAGATATGATAACCACTACACCATGGTCCCCACTCGATCAGAAGTCGTAATTCTCCTACATACGCGCAGAAACCAATGCCCCGAGGGGGGCACCTCCCGCATGCCGCACCTATATATACACATTTCAACTGCAAAGAACACGCAGTATAATTAACGTAAAGAACGACGCTTGTATAGGGGAACATTCCGCGCATATATATATATATATATATATATATATATATATATACAGGGTGGGCCGTAAGTTTCCATACATAGGAAAAATTAAACGTTTGTTTTTATGTTTCAGATACCCTAAGAATATGCGTTTGACGAAAGAGCAACGAATTGAAATCATACTGATGGCTCGGTCGGGAAGCAGTCGCATGGTTGCAATGAACTTTAACAGACAACATGGAACGAACATCACACACGACACTGTGGCAAAACTTATTAACAAGTTTCAGAAAACTGGAAATGTTGCAGATCAACCGCGAAGTGGTCCAAGACGTACAGCCACCGATGAAGACACAACAGCTACGATACTTACAGCGCTTACACGGAGTCCCAGAAAAAGTACACGACGGTTGTCTGCAGAAAGTGGTGTCAGCAGATCGAGTATCAGGCGCATTTTGAAAGCAAACAAATGGCACAGCATTTGAGTGAAGACGACCCGGATAGACGGATGGAATTCTGTGAATGGGCATTAACCAAAGTGAACGAGGATGCAAACTTTTCAACTAAGATCTTGTTTACTGATGAAGCAAATTTTTACGTCAATGGAGAGGTTAATCGGCAAAACATACGTTATTGGAGTAATGCTAACCCTAACTGGCTGAGTCCGACGAAGATGCAAGGTGCCGGTAAAGTGATGGTGTGGGCCGGGATATGGGGTGACAGAATTATTGGACCAATTTTTGTCAGTGGAAATCTTAATGCCGAAAGGTATCTTAACATGTTGCAAGAAGAGATTTTCCCATCCCTGCTAAACGAGGAAGGTAACTTCCCAGTTTACTTCCAGCAAGATGGAGCTCCACCTCATTATGGTCTTCACGTGCGTCGGTATTTGGATCAGCAGTTTCCGGATGTTTGGATTGGTCGGCGTGGTCCTGTGGAGGCCTCCCAGATCCCCAGATCTCACCCCCCTTGATTTCTATCTTTGGGGGCACTTGAAGGCCATGGTGTATCAGGAAAAGATACGAGACATAAATCATCTAAAGGAACGTATCACCAACGCCATTACAAGCATAACGTCAACTGTGCTAATGCGTGTTCATCAACAGTGGGGAACACGTATTGAAATGTGTTTTCAAAACAATGGCAACCATGTAGAGCATATTATATAAATAAAAATGGTTGTCCATAAAAAAATGTTTATTTTTCCTATGTATGGAAACTTACGGCCCACCCTGTATATATATATATATATATATATATATATATAATATATATAATATATATATAATATATATATATATATATATAGGCGGTTTATGAATGAAAAAAACAATGTTTTGATGCATATTAAATTTTATAACATTATAACATTATCAGATTGATGGGCATCTGTAGGTTTCATACGTCACTGCTTAGAATATCTTCCAATTGGCAAATGGACGACAGCTAAATGGATACTACTGGTATGGCATTGTTATATCCGGAGCAAATGCTATTTCTAGATCAGCAACACTGATATAGTAATAAAGAGTCACTAAGAGAAATATTGGAGCAAGTGTAGTTTACGTCCCCCTGTGTTGCCTAGTGTAGTTTACGTTCCCCGACAGTATCCTAGTGTAGTTTGCGTTCTCCAACTTTGTCCGCGTATACCTAATCAAATAAAACGTTAAAACTAGTGAAAATATTACAACTTAACCTAACCAATCGTCAATTTACACACACACACACACACATATATATATATATATATATATATATTGATGATTGGTTAGGTTAAGTCGTAATATTTTCGTTAGTTTTAACGTTTTATTTGATGGATTCATTTAAAAAATGTCTCCTAAAGATTCCCAATATTCTCCAACTTTGACCTAGTGTAGTTTATGTCCCCTTTTGCGTCAAGGGGACGTAAACTACACTTGCTCCGAAATATTAGTTACAAACGAAGAATGTTTTGTACTGAGGCAGCATCATAAATGTATATAATTGTTTTGTATTAATAAGTTCCATGTTACAACTTAAGCGTTGAACCACTGCAGCTGTGACTATTGGCGGTCTCTCACCTCAAAGGAGCGAATTACAGAAAATAAAACTGATCGGTGCTGGTTAAGTGTGCGGTACCTACGATTCGGCGGTCTACCTTTTAATTATAGCTTCTTATCTTGTTTACTAATTGTTTGTTTACATCCCATTGTCAATCGCCCTTGACGATTGGTTAGGTTTAGTCATGATATTTTCGTTAATTTTAACGAAAATATCATGATTAAACCTAACCAATCGTAGGTAGACCGCACACTTAACCAGCACCAACGGATCACCTGAAGATCAGGGTCTCCAGCCTTCGTTAGTTAGCCTTATAAGGCTAACTAACGAAAATATTACGACTTAACCTAACCAATCGTCAAGGGCGTACAGTTGACCTAACGATTGGTTGGCTAATTCGTGATATTTTCGTTAGTTAGCCTTATAAGGCTAAGTAACGAAGGCTGGGGGCCCTGATCTTCGGGTGATCCAATAAAACTATTACAGTGATTCATATCACGGTACTTGTAAGTTATCTTCCCCCCACGCTTGATTTGTCATCGTGGCAAATAGCATGAAGTCGCAGTAAATTCATTCTGGCTGAAAAAGCAATAATTAAATTGTGCAAAGGATTGGTAATATCTTCTGAAATAGATACTATTAAATATATAATTTGGCTCATGTAATAATTATTGATACGATTTATTTTTTAAACTAATTTATGGCCGGATTCTGAAGGATCGCCATTATAAAGTTAAGGATCACCTGAAGATCAGGGCCCCCAGCCTTTTTTAGTTAGCTTTATAAGGCTAACGAAAATATCACGACCTAACCTAACCAATCATCAAGGGCGTACAGTTGACCTAATGATTGGTTAGGTTAGGTCGTGATATTTTAGATAGCGTTATAAGGCTAACTAAAGAAGGCTGGGGACCCTGATCTTCAGGTGATCCAAAGTTAATGTAAGTTGTATAACAAATCAACAACCAATGTGCATCAAACATTCTAGAACGAAATGCTCGTTTGATTGTTCTGCGTGCGTGCTATTTGCCACGATGACAAATCAAGCGTGGGGGGGAGATAACCTACAAGTACCCATATCACTAAACATAGAGCCATTTAAACGATGATATTTGACAATTTTGCAAAGGTGCTACACATTCATAATTACCATCGTATTTGAAAAATATTTTATACATGAATACAACAAATTTAATATCTTGTCCAGCCACTGTTGTTGTCTATGCTTCCTGCATTCGATGTGGTACAGAAGCATATTTAATACGCAGCCATGCTATCTAAAAAAGAGGCCATTCACTTATTACGCCCTGAAAAGCAGTGACTCACCTGAACTGAAAGCAGAATTCCTGAAAATGCAGCAAGATCTTATTCTGAAGTTTGAGTTTGCAGAGAAAACAATCGAGACATTTTGAACAAAAGTGGATGGGGGAGTATCCTTTGCTTGCTGAAGAGGCAAAGAAAGTGCTGGCGCCTTTTGCAACAAGTTATCGTTGTGAGGCAGCTTTTCAGCAATGATGTTCATAAAGAACAAACTGCGAAATCGGCTTCACATTGAAGGCGATTTACGCTGCTCCTTGAGCGAAACTGAACCCAGAATTCTGGCGTTAGTTCGGCAGAAACAGTTGCATCCCTCGCATTAGACAAGTAGTTGGTGGTGACGCATTTTGCTTGCTTCCTCTATAATGTTGTAGTCATTCTTTGACCAATATCATATGTGTTTAACTTATACATAAGGCACTGTATATATAGAAATATACGAGTATTATGTTTATAAAATGTGAATAATTATTCTCATGCTCAGTAAAATGAAGTTTCCTGTGCTTTTTGCAGAGGGGTCATTTCCATTTACGATTAACCCAAATCGGTAATCACAAAAAAAGGTTGGGAACCGCTAGTGTATCAGTTTAATGACCATTTTCCAAATTGTTTCCGCATTCTAACAATTCCACCTGACTTTTAACATATCACGTGACACCACATGACGTCATGACAGAGGTGTTAACAAGTATGGTGACTGAGAATAAGTTCACCCTATTCCTGAATCTCATCGAAGCAACTACTTGGCAGAATGGATTATCATCACCAGAAAAATGGTGAAAGGGGGAAGAAGCATTGACATAAAGGAGAGCGGGCTGTCTCCAACTCAAATTGCAAGAGAACTTGGAATTTCTTGGAACAGTGTTTATATATGGTTGAAGAGGTGGCGAGAGAAAGGGAATCTCCGAGATCACCGCAGAACGGGGAAACTTCGACTGACAACTGCTGCGGATGATCGGAGGATCTGCGATGTTGCCGAAGCCCATCCCTCTACCAATGCTGTTGTCATAAGAGAAAAATTGCAGCTTTATGTTTCGGCAATGATAGTAAGGCGGCGGCTATATGAAGCTGGGTTACACCATCGGACCTCGGCTATCAAGAAGTTAAATCAGCAACATCGAGAAAATAGACTTCGATTTGCTCAGCAACATGTTGACAAAGGACTTGACTTTTGGAGCCGAGTGATATTTACTGACGAAAAGACCTTTTCCTCCACATCCCATGGCCGTCTTCGTTGTTGGAGGAGGAATAATACTCGAAATACTCAAGAGCACATGTATGAGGAAGCACGTAGCGGTCATGTCACCTGTAACATGTGGGAATGGATTCATCTGTATGGTGTAGGAGAGCTCACCAAAATAGAAGGGAGGTTTACTGCAGACCAGTTACAGAAATCTTCGAAGAGGTTATGCTTCCTTATGTGCATGCATATACTCTGCCATTTCCTGAGCGAATCATTTTTATGCAAGACAGGTCCCCAATTCACACAGCACGGATTGTCACACGCTGGTTCTCTGAGCAAAGAAATATCGACCTTCTGGATTGGCCACGTAAGGGTTGTGATATGAATCCCATCGAGAATATATGGGCGAATATTGTAAATGTGTGGGAACCAGCGGAGGAAGGAACGACGGACCAGCTTTTACAACACACATTTAGTGAGTGGGAGGTGCTGAGGAAGAATCAACAGCTGGTATATAATCATGTTGCTTCTGTACCACATCAATTGCAGGAAGTCATAGACAACAACAGTGGCTGGACAAGATATTAAATTTGTTGTGTTCACGTATAAAATATCTTTCAAATACAATGGTAATTATGAATGTGTAACACCTTTGCAAAATTGTCAAATATCATCGTTTAAATGGCTCTGTGTTTATTGATATGAATCACTGTAATAGTTTTATTTTCTGTAATTCTCTCCTTTGAGGTGAGAGATCGCCAACAGTCACAGCTGCAGTGGTTCAACGCTTAAGTTGTAACATGGAACTTATTAATACAAAACAATTACATGCATTTATGGTGCTGCCTCAGTATAAAACATTCTTCGTTTCTAAATAATATTTCTCTCAGTGACTGTTTATTTCTATATCTGTGTTGATGATCTAGAAATAGCATTTGCTCCGGATATAACAATGCCATACCAGTAGTATCCATTCAGCTGTCGTCCATTTGCCAATTGGAAGATATTCTAAGCAGTGACGTATAAAACCTCCAGATCCCATCATTCTGGTAATGTTATATGATATTAAAATTTAATATGCGTCAAAACTGGTTTTTTCATTCATAAACCGCCCATATATACAAGGTGTCCCAAAAGTCCGTTTACCGAGGAAAATGTTTTCTCCTGATGATTATTCTAAACATTATGACAATTTTTTTTACAGCAAAAAGCTAGCATGTCTTCAGGACCTTAAAGACTACATTTGTGAAGAATTCCAGCTCTTAAGCAATGATAAGGAAATATGTAAAGCAATTTGCCGGTCAACCGTTGACAGATACAAGATGTGCATCGAACAACATGGACGAGATTTTGAACAGTTATTGTAACCATAACTATTCTCATGTTTTGTAAATATGTTTCAGAATTTTTTTTTGTTTTCTTGTTTTGTAAATATATTTATGAAACAAGTTTTTTTCTTTGTAGTAAACTCACCTTAGGAGAACATTTTCTTCGGTAAACTGACTTTTGGGACACCCGGTGTGTATATATATTTATATATATCAGGTTTTTGCTCTGTCTTTGTTATAACACAAAATAATATCTAAATCTATGTTCAATATTAAATGTAAATAAATAAATGAATCAATCAATTTGGAATTTCCTCAGGGCGCAATAATGCCTACCAACGGCTCTGTTTTTATACGATGAAGCTTCAGTTCAGGACGACAGGCTTGCCAATACGATGAACACTGTCCTCACGTCCGAATGCTTTTTTTTAGTTTTTAAAAGACTATTTTTTATTCTCTTCATTGTTAATATATATCCTCTTCTTGAATTTATATTTAATTATTCATTTGTGTTTCCTTACTAATATGCAAACCAGAGTGATGAATGGAAATAATTATGTTCTAAAGACATTTGGCAATGAGTCAACCAATCAGCGCTAAACCCCAGATTCATTCATAAAATATTACAAACGTTTGTAGTACACAGCAAATATATGCCAAGTGTCGCTATTTGTTCTCAAGAGTGTCCTAAGAATAATGAGCGGAACGGTACATATATATATATATATATATATGTGTGTGTGGTGTGTGTGTGTGTGTGTGTGTGTGTATATATATATATATATATATATATACATTCAACTGCAAAGAACACGCAGTATAAACAACGTAAAAAACGACGCTTGTATAGGAGATATTTCGAGCAAGACGAGAGAGAGAGAACGAAACAAATGAAAAAATGAGGTAACCACCCGGGAATCGAACCCGGGATCTTCCGATTGCCGGTCAGATGCGATACCATTACACCATGGGCCTCACTCTTCCAAATGCCGTAATTCTTCTACATACTCGCAGAAACCAATGCCCCAAGGGGGCACTCTCGCATGCCGTAACATTATATACATTCAACTGCAAAGAACACGCAGTATAAACAACGTAAAGAACGACGCTTGTATAGAAGATATTCCGCGCAAGACGAGAGAGAAGATCCCGGGTTCGATTCCCGGGTGGTTACCTCATTTTTTCATTTGTTTCGTTCTCTTTCTCTCGTCTTGCGCGGAATATCTCCTATACAAGCGTCGTTCTTTATATATATATATATATATATGCATATATAACTGCAATGACCGCGCAGTATATAAATGAATAGAAACGACATAAGTGTTAAGGAACGTTTCTGCACACGAGGAGGAGAGATAACGAATAATGAAAAATGAGGCGAACCGCCCGGGAATCGAACCCAGGGCCTTCCAATTGCCGGGCGGTTCGCCTCATTTTTCATTATTCGTTATCTCTCCTCCTCGTGTGCAGAAACGTTCCTTAACACTTATGTCGTTTCTATTCATATATATATATATATATATATATATATATATATATATATTAGTGATGTAGGTCACATCCGCATCCGCATCCGCATCCGCGGAACATCCGCACATTTTCTCGCATCCGCATCCGCACCCGCATCCGCACTTTGGACTGCGGATGTCGTGCGGATGTGGACCGTTGAGATAAAATGTCATTAATAAGCGGAAATTATCAAATTCTACTATATTAATAGAACTAGTTCATTGTGCGCAAAAGTGATGCAAACGACAAGACGAGAGGCTGTTCTTGTATGAAGTTACTCTCTTGCAACCTACTTAGATCCACGTTACAAAGCTAAGTTATTTTCACCTAGTACATTAGAACGAGTTAAATCATCACTTGGCAAAGCAGTTGAAGAGCTTCAATCTCTTGAATCTGTCGCTTCGCCACCCACCAAAAGAATAAAAGTTTCAGTGACAGAACCAACACCTTCAACAAGCAAATCTATCACAGAATCTGTCTCTCAGTTTCTTGAGTCAAGCAGCAATGACGAGACCTACGCGATGTCAAAAGATGTAGTAAAAATGATCGAGAGCTATCACCAAGAAAAACGCCTGGCTGCATGTGACAATCCTATTAGTTGGTGGAAAAATACGCAGAATATCTATCCATACTTGAGTAAACTTGCAAGGAAACATTTAGCCTGTCCTCCAACAAACGTACCAAGCGAGAGATTATTTAGCAGTGCTGGATTAATATATGATGAAAAGAGAAACAGACTGGCAGCAGAAAAGGCAAAAAAATTAATGTTCCTTAAGCATAACCTTCCTATAATTAAGTTTGAACATTAAACGATGAACATCTTAGTTTACTTTATTTTAATTACTCATTTATAAATATGCCTAATAAAACTTTAAACTTAATATAAATAGTTATCAAGCTAATTAAAGATCTCTTTCTATAAGGGTGGAGGTTGGGGAAAGAGGTCGGTGGGGTGCATTTGGGTTGGGTTCACGTCCCGCATCCTGGTAACACAATTATGGTTTCTAATTGTGGCTGAAACTCAACAAAATATAACGAATTTATTTGCAGACGAATTCACTAATTGATTTCTATATTAGTTAGATGCTTGATATTATTTTATATGTTCAGAGAAAAGTACAGCAATTATTGTACAATTAATCAATTATACTACATTATAGCTACAGCTCTCTCTATATAATAACTTATTATATACGTTAAACACAACAAATCTCGAATATATCCTAAAAAATAACGAAAATGTAGACATCCGCATCCGCATCCGCATCCGCGGATGTTGAACTCAAACATCCTCATCCGCATCCGCATCCGCGGATGTGAAAAAAATGACATCCGCTACATCACTATAATATATATATTATAATATATATATATATATATATATATATATATATATATATATATATATTAGGGTGTGTCTAAGGCATAGAGTGAGAAATTCAAAAGCAATGTTTTACATCGGCCAGGTCGAATTATCATGCTACCTCATGTAAAAACTCTATATATGAAGTTTTATCACTATAGCAAAATATTTAGGACTTGCCCAATGCAATCAAAGTTGAGAAGCAAATGTTTTGTGTCGATGATTAGTTTATGGCGACGGTGTGCCTAGTGTGCTGGTTTTCTTTCAAGCTATGTTTGGATTTGTGACATCGCAACCGTTTCAAAATATGTTGTTAGTTTAACCTTTCAGCATATAAATTTTTTTGTGTTTCACTTTTAAGTTTTCTTGTGGTTGTGAGATGTATTTTAATTTATTGCGTAAGCCTTATGTTTAACACTTCGGGTTTGTATGTAATATTCATTTTAACTAAATTTATTCTTAGACTACGGTTACAGGTGCACTTCGCCATAAGAAATTATCAGGGCATTGATGTTAACCTCGCAAAGCAAGAGGCCAAGGCCTTACAAAGATCAATAGCTGTTGCAGATCGTGAGGAACGGGTTCGTGCAGAAACAGACAGAGTGAATGAGGTTGCAGTTCTTGAATCGTCAAGTGAAGAATCTTCACCTTCAGACACTACCGAAAGTGAATGTAGGATGTAGCAGCAGCTTTAGATCGCACAAAAACAAGCAGCAGGAATGCCTCATACATTTTCTCTGCTTTGGCTGCATTTACATCCACTCAGTTTAAAGCACCAGTTGGTGAACTTATGATTAGTCCATCTGCAATACACCGAGCAAGGAGAGATAGACGTGCAGCCTTAGCATCTGAGATCAGAGAATCTTTCAACCCGCAAGTGCCACTAACTTTGCACTGGGATGGGAAGATAATGGCCGACTATACAGGAAATGAGCGAAAATCTGTGGATCGTCTTCCGATAACGGTTTCTGGGAAGGATATAACCAAGCTACTCGCTATACCCAAACTGCCATCAGGCACAGCTGCAGTTATGGCAGAAGCTTGCATGGCTGAGATCAGAAGCTGGGGTCTTGAACAGAGAATTGTAGCTATGGGCTTCGACACAACGGCATCTAACACAGGTTTGAAAGGTGGTGTTTGTATGAAACTTGAAAGTGAGTTAGAGAAGGATCTTCTAAACCTTGCCTGTCGACATCATGTGTCTGAAGTTGTTTTAGCAAAGGTGTTTTCGCTACATGATGCTGCTAAGTCTCCAAATATTGATATCTTTTCTCATTTTCGCAACTTTTGGCCAAAGATTGACCAAACAAAATATCGCACGGCTCTGGAGGATGCCGAAGTAGCAGAGCGCATTGAAGGAGTTAGAGGAACTGTTATAAATTTTGCCATACAGCAACTGAGCACTAAACATCCCAGAGACGACTACGAAGAACTTTTGGAGCTGACAGTCATCTTTCTAGGAGGAGAACCACCGAAAGGAATAAAGTTCAGATACCCAGGAACATTTAACCGAGCGCGTTGGATGGCACGTGCAATATATGCTATCAAGATGTGTCTTTTTAAAGACCAGTTTCCCATTCAACAGCGTCAAAGTATAATGAGGGCATCTCGACAATCATACTCTCAAACGGTATTGAAGCACTTAAATCGAGTGGCACTATTCACAACTACGGTGTACATCAAGCACTAGTTTTCCTGTCCATCACCAAATGAAGCTCCACAGAACGATCTTCAATTCTTGAAGGCGCTGCACAGTTACCCAGATAAGGAAGTCTCGGAGGTCGCCTTCACGGCATTTTCTCGACATCTTTGGTATCTGTCTGAAACATTGGTGGGTCTCAGTCTTTTCGATGAGTCAGTCACCGTCGATGAAAAACGACTCATGGTCCAGAATATGCGCAAGATTCAAGGATCTGATGAACCTCCAAAAAGACACCCTCCTGTACATGATCCCTCTTCAAAATCACTACACGACTTTTATACCACTTCCACCAAGAACCTTTTCCAGATCCTTGAATTGGATGGAGCATTTTTAGACCTTGACCCGCAACAATGGGAGGCAGAGAAGTCATATAATGAGGCAAAAGATGTCCTTTCAGCCCTACGAGTGAGTAATGACTTGGCAGAAAGGGGAGTTGCCCTCATGCAGTCTTTCAATGAATCACTGGTCAGAGATGAACAGCAGAAACAATTCGTCCTGCAAATGGTTGAGTACCACCGGAACAAATTTCCCAAAGCTCAAAAGCAGTAAATAGAACAATTATATAGTGTTTATCTTTGTTTTAATATCATATTTGGTTGTTAAGACATTCATTTTTGTAACATTCATTTGGAAAATTGTAATATTGCTAATTTTGTCTAATTGTATAATTTTCCTAAGCCTTGGACAAGTCCTAAATTTAGTCCAATTTTTCTAAAAATTGGCAAATATCATTTTTTTCTTTAGTGGAACCCAATAAGAACCTGGCCAATATAAATTTCAAAACTTCATAAAATAGACACACCCTAATATATATATATATAATATATATATATATGTCACAAATACATGTATGTATGTGTGTTTCCTGCAGCAACTGATGTGCACCATCAACACGTATAATTGTATAAGTTACCTGTTTTTAAATTGTGATATTGATATTATTGTTATTGT